>QAOA01005309.1:36843-83330 GCA_003255065.1 Cercis canadensis
AGCAGCTTTAGGGCCACAGCTTTGTTTCCAGGCCTACAGCGCAGCTGCTCAAACAGAACTCATATTTCAAGCAGCAATTTCAAGGACGCAACCCCCGTTTTCCAGTGCCGTAGCCCTCCGGAAGCCAACGTGATATTTACTTTTAGTTTTCCTATTTTAATTAGGACTCCTTTATTATTTTAATTCCTTATTTCTCTAAACTTCCTAACACATATAAATAGGTATTTTAGAGTCTAAATTAGAGTTAGACATATTGTTTATGCAAGAGGCAAGCAAGGAAAGGAAGATCGAATTCCAAGAGGAGGATTTCATCATCGATTATTAGCTTCGACAAGTTTTTCTCATATTTTTCTCTTGTACTCATGTCTAAAATTAATGTGAACATGCTTTCATCTATATTCATGAGCTAAATTCACTTTCTAGGGCCTAGTTATGATGTTTTGTTGCTCTACTAATTTAATTCAAGAATGTCTTTCTTAATTGATATCTTCATCTCAATTCTTCATGCCTCTAATTAAATTGGCCATTAATTAGTTGTTTAGATAATTGCAATGAGACTGGAAGGTGATTTGTGATTCAAGATCATAGAGATGAAGATCATAGACGTCGAAAGGGATAAGAATATACCTTTATGGTCTATGTAGCTATTAAAAGAACCAAAGAACTTAAAGCATTTATGGGTAGCTTAATCCACATAGGAATATAGTGAATTAGCATTTAGAGATAATTTTGTTTGACCTTAGGAAAAGCTAATGACTAGTTTAGGGTTCTTGGCTAGCAATTAAGAAGATAATTCTTGGTTAATAAAGTAGGGACACTACAAGAAAACTTGTTGTTTCTCACGGAACAAATCTGTGAGAAATGAGTGAAAATTTCATGAGAAACATGTTTCTCATAGATGTATTGGCATGAGAAAAAATGATGTGACAAACTCAATTTCTCACTGACGGGTGCCGAACCGTACAAAATTAAACTACTAATTGCAACTAATTTGTAGTATAGGATGCAACCAGTGTCGTCTCCCAAGGATTCACCAGAACAACTAATCTAATAAGACTTAAGCAAGAACAAAATAAAAGGGGGGGAGGGGGGTTGTGTTGAATGCAGAATGTTAAGAATCTAGAAAGCAGTAAACTGAATTTATCAAATAAGAGAAAACACAATCAACTCAAGCAGGCAACCAAACCTTAATCCATCCTTGTTCACTAAAGATAACCTAGATCTGATTTAATTCTTGGTTAAGTGTTACCTGGAACCCCTAACAGTAACACTTAGAATTCCTATTGATTTACCAATCAGGATTCAATTAATCATAGAATTAAGACTCTAGGCAACCGCTCTATATCACTAAGTCCAGATTAATTTAATAACCGAATTAGCCAAGTTAACCATATATTAAAGACCTTTAAAGTATGATTATCAATCTGATTACTGTTATAAATCTAATCAACCGATTTAAATTCATACAAAATATGCAATCAAAGTACCATTCAATCACATGAAGAGTGGAAGAAATGGTAATTCAAATTAAATTAAATCAAACCCGGTTGAAGCACAGGAACTCTAGTTTATTAAGTTTGGCTCCTCTTGAATTGATTACAAAAGAACTTAGCCTTCCATGGAAAACTTGAACACAAAGCAAAGGTGGAAAAATGAACTCAGCAAAGGAGGTAGCAGCTATTCAAGGTAATTTCGTATCTCTTCTGATTGGTGTATTTTCCTCAACAACTTGAGAATAAATACTACCTGGCTGCCTCCTCTAGGTTTTCTAATGGTTTCCTAATTACAAAATAAACCTAGTTTCCTAAATTATTAATGGTAAAAATGTGATCAAGCCCTAGTGTCATGTGTGCTGGCCCAATAAGCAGATGTTGGCCCAAATAAACATGCTCTGGTCCAATAGGCAGGCCTAAGGAAAGGAATCAGTCAATGCTGGGCGGATGCAGAAAATCTGGACTGCTTGCACGTGAATTTTAGTTGTTCAGATGCGAGAATCAGCTTCTGGGCTCTTCATATGAAATGTATCATTTTCTGTCAGATTTCCAACGAAACTAGAATCACATCAATCGGACATGTGTAGCCAAAGATATGGTGAAAAACGTAAGCAGTGCCAGAATTTAACAGTTAAGCAATTAAAATCTATAAGCACCAACAAATCCAAATCTACAAAACATGTCTAAAGGCTATAAAAATCACTAGAAACACACACTAAAAGACTAAGTATAAGGGAAACAAATAGTGTAAAATAATGTGTTATCACTCACTCAAAATATAATCCATGAGAAAGTTCTCATGGAGTATCTCTGTGAGAATCAAGAAACTTTCCATGAGAAAGTTCCGCCAATTCTCACGACAAACTCGTGGTTTTTCTTACAAAATATGTCCATGAGAAAGTTTTCTCACAGACTCTATTCGAGAGAAAAACCGTCACAACTTACAAAAAGTTAGTTTTTTTATTTGAATTTTCTCACTGAATTGTCCATAAGAAATTCTGTGAGAAATACACCTAAATCCCCCTTGCTACACCATGTTTTTCTATTAACCCAAAACCTACATAGTACAATAACTAGCAATAGCACAAGCAGAACAACAATAACATCAATAGAGGAGCTGAATGCAATCAAATTTTATATAAATTAAAGAATGTATACAAAAGAATTTATACATAAGGATAATGTAAAAAAAAAAAAAAAACTTATACAAAAAGAATCTTTACATACCTCTAGGCTCTACTAAAGTTCCAAATCTATGAGATATGAGGGCTGAACAAAAAAAGCAGCGTCAGCTGCACTGATATGAACATGAGTTCTGTAACACAAAAATACAATACATTAGTAGACGAAAAACATAAAATATCTAAAAAGACAACATAAAAGAAAATGCAGTTATGTAATTAACAATACATAAGCATTGATGAAATATGAGAAGGACCTGTGTAATATCAATCGCTTTTTAATACACAATCACTTGGGGCATCTTCCCCAGTTTCATCATCACTGTTATGATATTCATTTTCTTCCTCTTCCTCAGCACCTTCTACAATCTCATCATCTACATCAATGACAATAATTGGATTCACACCAGTAACAACTTCCTCTATAGCAGTTGAAGTGATATCTCCTAAATCTAGTTGTGTCTGATCATCATCAATAATTAACACCAGTGAGCGATGTGGTTCATCTTGGTAGGGATCATCCGGGGCAACAAATGTGTGCTTGGCCTTCATTTTAATGACATGTAACCATCATCACTTACTAGGAGTTATAAGTTGATAAGGAGAAAAATAAACTTACTCTGCTTGTTAAGCTAAGATGAATGGGTCATCTCCTTTGTATGTTCTGCTTGAGTTTACCTCCACAGATCCATATTTTGGATAACTCTTTGTCCCCTAAGGTGAATGATCAAACAATTTGCAATTGAATAGTACCAATAGATAACCAGTTGAACCGGTATATGCAATCTCAATGATTTCTTGTAGTACCCCATAATAGGAGGATTCGGCTTCGCCATAACCAGATCCTTTCAAACAAACTCCATTGTTATTTTTTTTTTACCATGGTACCAAGCAACTATATGAAATTTATAACCATTAATATTTACTCGGTCCCAAATTTTAACCTTCCTTAAAGGACCCCAAGCTAAAGATATTAAAAGCTCATTGAAAATACCATTTCGAGGATTTTGTACCAACATCTAATTAACAAGAGGTAAGTGATATAGTAAAGCTTGTTGAAGACAATTAAATATTGAAAATAGTTAGAGTTACGTACAAAATGTTTAAATCATTGAGAAAATCCAATAGATATGTGCTTATCCATTTAATCATTTGGGAGATTTACGTACATTGAGGTTAATCCTTGTATGTACATACTGTAACATAAACATAACATTAGTTAACACATAATGGTTATTTAAGCATTAGAAAAAACCAAGATATTAAGCTGGAACTTACCTCAAGTAAGGTTTAACCTTGACGCAATTAAGCAATACATACACTGTTGCAGCTACTGGTTCTTCATCATTAAGATATCATTGTTGCGAGGTTCCATGGAGGAAAGCAGGATAATTAAAGATAGAAATAGGTTGCTCGGCATAAATTTTCCACCATCATCATTGTGAGGCACTCTTCTAGTCCTTGAATGGAAGTGAGACTTGAAGTAGTACGAACAAAAAGTTGAAGTCTCCTCAATGATGTATGTTTTGCAAATTGAACCTTCTACAGGGGCTTTGTTTTTAACATTTTGTTTTAAGGTATAAAGGAACCTTTCAAAATGGTACATCCACTATATTGGATAGGTCCATCTCTAATAGCTTCTTCAACTAAATGAACTGGTAAATGCTTCATCACATCAAAGAAAGCAAGAGGGAAAATCTTCTCAAGTTTGTACAAGATGATGTGCATATTCTACTCCATTATCTGCAAGTTATCCTTGCGCAAAGTAAGAGAGCAAAGATCTCGGAAAAATTGGCTCAACTCAATAAAAGGTTCCCAAACAGGAGCAAGCAACCCACTAAAAGTAATTGATAGGAGTCTTTCCATAAACACATAGCAGTCATGACTTTTCATGTGGGTCAAAGTCCACAAATTAGTATCGACACAATTCCTTAAGTTGGATGCATATTCATCAGAAAGCTTCAAACTTTGCACCCACTCACACACGATTCTCTTTTAATCAATACTAAGTGTATACAATGCCTTGGGTTTCACAATTTTTCTATTGCCTAAGTCTTGCAACTCTAGATTGGGACGTTTACAAAATTTTGTCATATCTAGTCTCACCTTCACATTGTCTTTACTCTTATCTTTTACATCCATAATCGTATTGAAGACATTTTCAAAGACATTGCTCTTTGTATGAATAGCATCAATGTTGTGAGGAATCAACAAGTCTTGCCAATATAGTAAGTTCTAGAAAATATTACGTTTAGTCCAATTGTGGGTTACACCATAACCAGTAGGGACAACACCACCACTTTCTGTTACTCTAAGTAATTTGAACACTTGCATGAAAATTTTGTCTCCATAGTAGCGCCTACGTGATATGCCCTTCTCAATAACATTCCTCAATAAGTTATTTTTGTTACAACGGGAAGGATGATCTTGGGGCAAGAATTGTCGATGACAATCGAAATAACACATTTTACGACCATGCTTCAAATAAAAAGCTTTCGAACCACCCATGCAAATTAGGCAACCTAACTTGCCTATTGTTTGCCAACCGGATAACATTCCATATGCAGGGAAGTCATTGATGGTCCACAAAAGAGCTGCCCTCATTCATAAGTTTTGCTTGAATGATATGTCATAAGTAGGCACTCCTTCATCCTAAAGCTTCTTTAAATCATCAAGTAAATGTTGCAAGAAGACGTCAATTTTGCTTTTCAGATTATGAGGACTAGGAATAATAATAGTCAAGACCATGTATTCTCTTCTCATGCACATGCTAGGCAGAAGATTGTTAGAAGTTAGGATAACAGACCAACATGAATATGTCTTCATGCCCATTCCAAAAGGACTGAAACAATCAATACATAGACCTAACTTCACATTCCTCGATTCTACTGCAAAATTTGGATGAACCATGTTTAAATGCTTCCATGTATCTCTGTTAGATGAATGTGATGACACCCCAAGTTTACGTTGGTGTTCATTATGCCATCTTATCTCCTTCGCATATGCATTAGATTTAAAAAGTCTTTGCAACCTAGGGATTATTTGCAAATACCACATCTGTTTAGTTGGAATTTCCTTAACCTTCCCTCGTCCAACTCTGGATTCTATGAACCATGTTTCACCACAAATTCAACACTACCTAGTAGCTTCATTTTCTCCATAATACAATATATACCCATGTGAAAAATTGTCAATCTTTTTGTACCTACAACAAATTTTAGAAACCAATCTTTTAGCTTAATACAAATTAGTTGGCATCCTATGACCTGGAAGCAATATCTCCATCATCAATGTGATAAGTCCGTCCATTGAACTTTCTAAGATGTTATAGTCAGACTTGATACTTAACAATCTGACAGCCATTGAAAGCACATAATGTGTCTCACATCCATCCCATAATGGATACTAGATTTGGATCCTCCTATAGTCTATACTCCAATTCGAAAGAGGGCCTAGAAACATCCATAACCATATGTTCATACCAAGTGATATACTGGTTTTCAACATCGATTAGGAAAATGGTTGGACGGACCTCTCCAGGATTATCCCAATAATAGTAATCCTCCACAAAGAATTTTGATCGGAATTATCGCTAATCCAATTAAATTAAACCGAATCCCCTAATTAGAATGCAATAGAGGGCATAATCCGGGTTTATCTCTTAAGGAATGCAATGTATAATTGACTAATTCAAGTTTAAGAACAAGGGATTTTTGAACAGATTATATTTTTAAATTGTAAAATGCAGAATTAAACAAGGATTAATTAAGTTGATTAAAAATGTAACTTAGCTAGACATCCATCAAAAATCGGTTTGATCCATCCTAGATTAACATAAGTTATCAAACCCTAATGTAGCAGCACTACTAATTGAGTTTAATCACAATTGAAATCTCTAATTATGACTAACTTGCTCCTACTGAGTTATACTCAGGATTCAATTAATCACATGCAATCATTAATCTTGTAATCACAAAAACTAAGCAATTAATGATTAATTTAAAAACCGAACATTCAATTAGCATAACATAGCTTTTCTGAATTCTTACCACATATTAAATATTAATCAATCAACATTTTGTTTCTTGCTTCAACATCCATATAAATCACAAAGATCTCCATGAACACATACAAAAATTAAAGCAAGGTATAAATTCAAAGAAGAAGAATTGCATTAAGTTTAATTCAATTAAGTACATAATCTTAATAACAAAACCGAATTTAATCAGGAGTCTAACTTGGTTACAAGAATTCTACTCCTCCTTAGTCATGAAATCCAAGCTCCAATGGAGGAAGAAAGCCATAGTTCAAAGAGCTCTAGAAAATATAAGAGAGAAAACAAAAGCTGCCTAAAAATTATCTAGCTAGAATGATCAAAACGCTTCCTCCTTTAACCTAATTATAACATCAAAAATTAAGTGCATAACTTAGGTTTAAACCTCTGGACCTCAGCTTCAAATGGGCTTCGGTTTGGGCCTAATTGGGCTTGAATTGAGGGAGTTAAGCCTAATTAACTCTTAAGAGTTCTCTGGACTAATCAGCCGGTTTTGACAAGCAATAAGACCATAAAAATTACATAATTTGGAGAACTGGCCTTCACAACAATTGAAGCCTTACATCTCAGATTTCTAATGGAACCTGTTTCAAGTCCATAAGACACCTACAACCCAAGTTATGGTCCAAACTCTACATGCGGGTCAGATTCTAACAACAGCATATTTGCTCTGACTTCCAGGTCAAATTTGACCCACTGAAAGTCCAAATAGCCTTGGAGGTATGAATGAAAGTTGTAGATAATCCTCTTAGCTTTCCTACAAGGAAAGATTCACAATTTTTAGACATACAAAACTAAAGATATACCCGAAATATAGAAATAGTATCAAAACCCTAAGAATGCTGAATAAAACAATTAAGCCCAATATGAACCCAAACTTATGAAATAAGGCCAAGTCCACTCAATTAAGCACTAAAAGAGATTTAAGACACTAAATATGAGGGTTAATTATTGTATAAAAAGTGTTATTATCAAATCCCCCCATACTTATCCTTTGCTCGTCCCTGGCAAACTAGAAGTAAAACTAAGGAACAAGGAAAACAGCTAAGAGACATTTCCAAACAAGAACAAGAATGCAAAAGTTAAATGAGCAAGAAGAACAATCAAAACTTAAAAGGATCAAATACACTCATGAATTTCTTCCTTGCACTTTCAATCAACAAGCATGATGATTTCAATAGGATTGAATATACTAAAAATGATAGAGCCTCACAAGATACACTCTCAATCCCTCAAGTGTTTAAGGGCAAGTGTTTCACTCAAAAACATCTCATGACAAATTGCACTACCATAAGCTTGCTTATTTTCTAATCTTCATTACTTCAAACATATGCAAGCACAAATCAAAAGGACTTTATTTAAGGATGTAATGGGGCCAAGGAGAGGGAAAAAAATGTAATAGAAAGTATGAATATGACAAGTTAAAACCAAAGAGAGTATGAGAACATTGAGAATGATGAGTCAAAATTAACACTAAGCACAAAAATTTTCACTCAAAAGCTCTATGCAAATTTCTTTACACACTTATTCCTCTTTGGAAGGCAAACCACTACTTTTATTTTCTTTTTCTTTGCACTTTCTTTTCTGATTTTTTTTTTAAATAGAATTTTCTTTCTTTTCTTTTGCTACTATTTCTTTTCTTTTCACATTTCTTTATTTCAATTTCCACAAATCCTCCCCCTTACACTTAGAACTTTGTCTGTCCCGGACAAATAGAAACTCATCAAAAATTAAACCAATACTTTCATACTCCCTATTCTAGGTAGAAACATGGTTTTACACTAAAAGATTGCAATGAGGTAAGTGAAAGAATGGGAAATTAGGCTCAAGGGAGAAAGCAAGGGAAAATATATTAGATAGGCTATTTGGCTAACTAGCATAAAAGAAAGAAAAGATGGCCTTCATCACATTCATGCATGCATATGATAATGTAATCTCAAAAAGAAGCAAAGCAAGTTCTAGAGCATTAAACATCATGAGTACAATGCACACAAGAAAGAAATAGAGAATAACAATAGGCTCAAAAACTCACTAGGTATGCACTATCAAGCTGAATCCATCACAACAAATTTTATCACCAAACTAGCTAACTAAAAGATGTAAGAAATAATTCAATCATGCTAGAAACATCAAAATGACAATTGCTTGAAGCTCACAACCTTTACAATACTTAAAGTGCTATGGAAAATGCAAAAAGGAAAAGAAAAAGGTGGAAAGATGTGCAGAATGAGAATAAAAACATCAAGCAAAATAGAATGGAAAATAGAATACAATGATAGAAACATAATCAGAAAGAGAACTCTCCTGAAACTCAAGGTGGGTAAATAGCATCATGTAAAGCCACTTCCTCCACCAAACTCTCCTGAGCTTCATGAAATAGCTTGAGTCTATGGTCATTCACCTTAAAGGTCCTTCCCGTGGTCACCTCTTGGATTTCAACTGTACCATAAGGAAAAGTGTTAGTGACCACAAAGGGGCCCTCCCATCGGGATCTCAGTTTACCTGACTATAACTTAAGGTGAGAGTTGTAGAGGAGCACTTTCTCCCCCACTTAGAATTCCTTCCTAAGGATCAACTTATCATGAAAGGTCTTGGTCTTCTCTTTATACAGTAAGGACTTCTCATAGGCCTCTAATCGGAGTTCCTTTAACTATTAAAATTGCAACTTCCTCTTGACTCCGGCTAGACCTATGTCCAGGTTACAAGCCCCAACTGCCTAATAAGCCTGATGCTCCAACTCTACTGGTAAGTGACACGCCTTGCCAAAGACAAACTTATAAGGCGACATGCCTATAGGTGTCTTGTAGGCGGTTCGATAGGCCCATAAAGCATCATCCAGCCTCTTGCTCCAATCTTTTCTATCCGGCCTCACGGTTTTCTCTAGAATCCTCTTGATCTCTTGATTAGAGACCTCAACTTGGCCATTTGTCTGAGGGTGGTAAGGGGTGGAAGTCTTGTGAAAAACTTCATACTTGCTTAGCAAGGTCTTCATGTGCCGGTTGCAGAAGTGGGATCCTTGATCACTAATGATGGCTCGAGGTATGCCAAACCCGCAAAAAATATGTGATCTAACAAACTCTACAACCACATGAGAATCATCAGTCCTAGTGGGAATGACCTCCACCCACTTGAAAACATAGTCCACAACCAATAAAATATAAACAAAGCCAAAGGAAACAGGAAATGGATCCATAAAATCAATGCCCCAAACATCAAAAAGCTCACAGAACAACAAAGGTTGTTAGGGCATCTCATTCCTACGAGTTATATTCCCTACTTTTTTACATTGCTCACAAGATATACAAAAGACATTGGCATCATGAAATAGAGCGGACCAATATAAACTAGAATCTAATACTTTCTTAGTTGTTCTCTGAGGACCAAAATGGCCTCCTAATTATTTGATCACTATAGAATCTCCACAAATAAGGATCATTCCACACATAATATTTAGCCTCACTTTTTAATTTATCAATCTGTGCATATGTAAGGTGTACAAGCAAATCATGAGCAACCAGATAATTAACAATATCAGCAAACCAAGAAAACTCACCATGCAACCCTAAAAGCTGCTCGTCAGGAAAGGAATCTTGGATGGGCAGTGAATCAGAATCTCTCTCGATCAAGCTCAGGTGGTCAGCAACCACATTTTCTGCTCTGTTCCTATCTTTGATCTCAAGGTTTAACTCTTGGAAAAGGAGCATCCATCGAATTAACCGGGGTTTGGCCTCTGGTTTCTTGAAGAGGAACTTGAGTGTTGCATGGTCAGAAAAAATCACCATATGAGAACAAAGCAAGTATGATCTAAACTTATCCAAAGCAAAGACAATTGTTAAAAGCTCTTTCTCTGTTGTGGTGTAATTCGCTTAGGCAGAATCAAGCATCCTCGATGCATAGGAAATAACATGATGGGCCTTACAAACCCTCTGCCCAAGGACTACTCCCACTGCATAGTTGGATGCATCACACATTAACTCAAATGGCAACGTCGAGTCGAGAGGTCGGATGATGGGAGTGGAAGTGAGAGCCTTCTTGAGGTGATCAAATGCATCCTTGCAGGACTAGATGAAAATGAAATCCGCATCCTTTTGCAGTAAGGTGGAAAATAGTATGACAATCTTGCTGAAGTTACGAATGAAGCGCCGGTAGAATCCAGCATGGCCAAGAAAGGAACAAACTGTCCACATGCAGGCGGGGTAAGGCAGAAAAGATATAACATCAATCTTGGCAGGATCTACTTGTATACCCTTACTAGAGATTACATGCCCTAAAACTATCCCTTGTTCTACCATAAAATGACACTTTTCAAAATTCAGAACAAGATTAGTTTCAATGCACCTATGTAAAACTCTAGACAAGCTATCCAGGCAATCATCAAAGGAAGAGCCATACATAGTAAAATCATCCATGAATACCTCCATGCAGTTTTCTATAAAATCAGAGAAGATACTAATCATGCAACGTTAGAAGGTACCTGGAGTATTGCAAAGACCAAATGGCATCCTCCGGTATGCAAAAGTGCCGAAGGGGCAGATGAATGTGGTGTTTTCTTGATCCTCAGGTGCAATGTGAATTTAGAAATAACTAGTGAATCCGTCTAGGAAACAGTAGTGAGACTTTCTTGCTAGCTGCTCCAACATCTGATCAATTAAGGGAAGTGAGTAATGGTCCTTGCGGGTAGCCTGATTGAGGCATTGGTAATCGATACAGACCCTCCATCTATTCTGAACTAGAGTGGGAATGAGCTCATCATGTTGGTTCTTCACCATTGTCACTCCTGATTTCTTTAGAACAACTTGCACTAGGCTCACCCACTTGCTATCTGAGATTGGATAGATGATCCCAGCTTGAAGAAGGTTAGTTATCTCCTTCTTGACTACATCTAGAATCAGGGGTTTGAGCCTTCTCTGTGGCTGCCTCACTGACTTAGCATCTTCCTCAAGTAAAATTCTATGCATGCAAGTAGAAGGACTGATGCCAGGTATATCTGTCAGTGTCAACCGAATTGCCTTCTTATTCTGTCTCAGAATATGCAACAACTTCGCCTCTTGCTCAGGTTGAAGGGTCTTGGCAATAATAACTGGCAGCTGCTCATTCTCCTTTAAGAATACATATGTCAAATGCTTAGGGAGGGGTTTAAGCTCCAACTTGGGTGGCTGCACTATGGAAGGAAGCAAATTCATGGCTGCTGCCTCTATTGTATAAATCTCTACATACTCATCAACTACTGCAGCAGCATCTGTGACAGAATCATTGCTCTCTAAAAATTCAGTAATCTCTAAGCAAACAAAGCAAACAACATCACCATCACAGTCACAACATATTGAATCATCTAAGAACAACAACTTAGGGAATTCAGAAGGAAGACTATTATAAACCTCATCAACTAACTCATCAATAATATCAATGCAATAAAGAGAATGGTCTTCCATGGGATATCTCATGGCATCAAGGATTTTAAATTGCATTATACTATCATTGAACTCCATGGAAAGGGTTTCAGAATGAACATCTAACTTGGTTCTGGTAGTGTTGAGGAAAGGTCTCCCTAGAATGGTTGAATTCTTGTTGTTTGTTGATTCACCCTCCATGTCTAAGATGTAGAAGTCAACAGGGAAAAACAATTCATTAACTCAGACTAGTACATCTTCAATTAGGCCAGCAGGGTATGCATTACTTATGTTTGCTAATTGGATCACTACTCCTGTTGGCTGCAAGGATCCCAATTTAAGTGACTGAAAAACTGACTTGGGCATGACATTGATAGAAGCTCCAAGGTCCAACATAGCATCCTCAAACTTGCAGTTTCCAATGACACAAGGTATGGTAAAAGTTCCAGGATCTTGGCACTTCTTAGGCATAGGTTGAATGAGGGCAAAGACATTCTGGCCCATACTGACCCGTTCATTGTCCTATAACTTCCTTTTGTGAGTGCATAACTCCTTCAGGAACCTTGAATACTTTGGAATTTGCTTGATTGCCTCTAACAGTGGAATGTTGATCTCAACTCTTCTAAATGTGTCCAGAAGCTCCCTCTTTTTCTCTGCCTCATTCAATTTTTTGGATTGAAGGGCTCTCTGTGGAAAAGGCAGAAGAGCAGAATGAGTGTTCTTATGCTATTATGCCATCTCTAGAGTGATATGGCTAGAACTGTTGGGGTCAGCAATAGGTACACTTAGTTTATTCTAGCTACTGGAATGTGTAGCTGCAAGTGCAAGTTCAAGAATTTCCTTGCCACTCTTAAGGATGATTGCACTCACATTCTTTCCATTTGGATTTGGAATGGTTTGTGAAGAAAGTTGGCCAGAACCTTGAGCTTGCAATTGACTAATTGATGAAGCTAATTGGCCAATCTGTGTCTCCAAATTCTGTATGGTAGCTCCAGTGCTCTGCTAGAATTGAAGATTGTTGGCTGTCAACTGCTTCATGAGCTCTTCTAGGCTAGGTGCATTTTGGCTAGAGGTGGTGGCTTGCTCCTTGGCAGGTTGGAATGGCTGTGGTACTCTATTCTGAAATCTTGGTGGCCTATTTTGGTATGATTGGTAAGGTTGGGAACTATGTTGTTGCTGTGGCTGCATGTTGCCATATCTCAGGTTAGGATGGTCTCTCCAACCAGGGTTGTATGTGGTAGAAAAAGGATCATGTCTTGGTTGGTGAGGTTGGTAATACTGGGATTGAGAATACTGAGGCTTGTTGGGGAAAACATTGGCTGCAGCTGCTGTTTGGTTAGGACAGGCAAAGGCATCCTCTTGAAGGGTAGGACAAGCTTCAGTAGGGTGGGAGGTACAAGCACATATGCCACAAACTCTGAGTGGTTGCACTGGTTGATGTTGATGTTGCCCCATAGCTAACTGCCTCACCAAGGATGTCAACTCATCAAGTCTATGCTCCAACCTCTTTTGGTCAACAGTTGATACAACAACCTCATTGAGTTTTCTAGTAGTATGAACCATCCGAGCACCAAACTGTTGGGAATTGTCAGCCATTTTAAAAATTAAATTCCTGGCAGCCTCTGTGGTTTTGTCCATTAATGCTCCTCCACTGGCAACATCAATCATACATCTATCCATAGGTGAGAAGCCTTCATAGAAATATTGGAGCAATAAATGGTCACTAATTTGATGGTGAAGGTAGCTTGAACATAACTTAGTGAATCTTTCCCAATATTCATGCAAGGTTTCTCCCGGAAGTTATACCACAAATATCTTTTTTAATTGCAGCAGTCCTAGAGGCAAGGTAAAACTTCTCAAGGAATAGTCTCTTCATGTCATTCCAATTCATAACCGAGCCTTGTGAAAGGTAATACAACCAATCCTTGGCTGCATCCACAAGGGAGAAAGGGAATGTCCTTAATTTGACCTGCTCTTCAGAAATTCCTTGTGGCTTCATGGTGGAACATACCACATGGAATTCCTTCAGATGCTTATGGGGATCCTCACCTGCAAGGCCATGGAACTTTGAAAGCAAGTGTATTAACCTAGATTTTAATTCAAAAGCAGTGTCAAGCTCAGGATATTAGATCCCTAAAGGTTGATAAGCAACATCAGGGGTAGCCAATTCCTTAAGGGTTCTAGCATGCACAATGTTATTTTTAGCCCTATTAGCATTAGGATTGACAGGATTAGCATTAGGATTAACATTAGCATGCATGTTATCGTCAGCCATGTTCAAAATAGGATTAATAACAGGATCAAGAACAAGATTGTCCACAAGATCACTAGTTACTCTTCTCCTAGATTGTCTATGCCGGCTATGAAATGTTTATCAATTTCACGATCAATATCACATAAATCACTGCAAGAGGACCTAGTCATACACCATGCATACAAAGTGGCCTAATGCCAAAATACACTAAAACACTGAACAAGACACAAAAACACAGAAATAGTGACCGAAAAGGGCTAAAATAGAATCACACAAAATACACTAGACAGAGGCACAAACACACCAAAATAACACTAGAAAATGCATCTAAACATTTTAAAAAATTTTGAGACCACCACAGAACGAAAGCTAGATGAAAATGGAACCTAAAAATCAAATAACAATCTTTAAAAAATGAAAAAGTGGTCAAAACAATGAAATTTTGCTTAAAAATGAAGACCTCATGGCAAAAGCGATGACTATTGATCAGTGGGTCATTTTCCTTCAACTGACCAAGTATCAGGTCAATCAGAGCACAAAAATTTGGGCTAAACAATGCACCTGAGAATCACCAATTCAAGCAAAAATGAAGGAAAAACAAAGGGGAAATGGAACCAAATCATAAGAATTCAAAAAGGGAACTTGAAATCATCAACTAACATTGACATTCCCCGACAACGGCGCAAAAATTTGATCAGAATTATCCCTAATCCAATTAAATTAAATTGAATCCCCTAATTAGAATGCAATAGAGGGCATAATCTGGGTTTGTCTCTTAAGGAATGCAATGTGTAATTGACTAATTCAAGTTTAAGAACAGGGGATTTTTGAACAGATTATATTTCCAAATTGTAAAATGCAAAATTAAACAAGGATTAATTAGGTTCATTAAAAACATAACCAAACTAGACATCCATCAAAAATCGGTTTGATCCATCCTAGATTAACATAAGTTATCAAACCTTAATGTGGCAGCACTACTAATTGAGTTTAATCACAATTGAAATCTCTAATTATGACTAATTTTCTCCTACTAAGTTATCACTCAGGATTTAATTAATCGCATGCAATCACTAATCTTGTAATCACAAAGACTAAGCAATTAGTGATTAATTTAAAAACTGAACATTCAATTAGCATGACATAGCTTCTCTGAATTCTTACCACAGATTAAAGATTGATTAATCAACATTCTGTTTCTTGCTTCAACATCCATATAAATCACAAAGATCTCCATGAACACATACAAATATTAAAGCAAGGTAGAAATCCAAAGAAGAAGAATTGCATTAAGTTTAATTCAATTAAGTACATAATCTTAAGAACAAAATCGAATTTAATCAGGAGTCTAACTTGGTTACAAGAATTCTACTCCTCCATGGTCATGAAATCCAAGCTCCAATGGAGGAAGAAAGCCATAGTTCAAAGAGCTCCATAAAATATAAGAGAGAAAACAAAAGCTGCCTAAAAACTATCTAGTTAGAAAGATCAAAACGCTGCCTACTTTAACCTAATTATTACTTCAGAAATTAAGTGCACACCCAAATTACCCTTAACCTAGGTTTAAACCTCTGGACCTCAGCTTCAAATGGGCTTTAGTTTGGGCCTGAATTGAATGAGTTAAGCCCAATTAACTCTTAAGAGTTCCTTAGAGGTCTCTAGACTAATCATCCAGTTTTGACAAGCAATAAGACCATAAAAAATACATAATTTGGAGAACCGGCCTTCACAACAATTGAATCCCTACATCTCAGCTTTCCAATGGAACCTTTTTCAAGTCCATAAGACACCTACAACCCAAGTTATGATCCAAACTCTGAATGTGAGTCAAATTTCAGCTGCAACATCTTTGCTCTGAATTCCGGGTCAAATTTGACCCATTGAAAGTCCAACTAGCCTTGGAGGTCTAAATGAAAGTTGTAGATAATCCTCTTAGCTTTCCTACAAGGCAAGATTCATAATTTTTAGACATACAAAACTAAAGATATGCCCGAAATAAAGAAATAGTATCAAAACCCTAAGAATGTTGAATAAAACAATTATGTCCAATATAAACCCAAACTTATGAAATAAGGCCAAGCCCACTCAATTAAGCACTAAAATATATTTAAGACATTAAATATGAGGGTTAATTACTGTATAAAAAGTGTGATTATCACATTTCGTGTATAGGTGCATCCTTATTTCCTTCGGTATATAAAACTTATGGCATTTTTGCATTTCACACATTGACATCTAAACTTTCATACTTGAACATACACATCAAATTGACTTGTAAACTCAATAAATACCTCAACACTAGCATAAAACTCATTAACAATCTTACTATTTAGAACAAGTCTTTCATACATCCAACAAAGATGTTCAAGGATCTCCATATTCCTTCAATATTCAAAACAAATTGAAGTTGTTAATATTTTCCTACAATGCTTCAAAGATACTAAGTTCTACTTTGGGTATGACTTGTATCTCATTCTTGAAGTTTGTTCCACCACTAGTAAAAGTTTATAGGGACTAAACAGGTTAACAAAATTTTGGAAGAACCTCCCCATGATTTTTCATGTACACGAATTATGTTGTTCAACCAACATAAATATGTACCTAAAGAAAAAAAAGAGTGATGCTCCAAAATTTAATTGACCTACTTGCTCCCAAAGCTCTACCGTCTTATTAGTGGAACAATTACTCCAAGAACAGTCCTAAAATTAGGGACTATTTAAGAGTTTATCCTACGCGATTAACTCTCAAATGGGTTTTTAAGTACCTAACTAATTTATCATATATAACTCTAATGTATATTCATTCCATAAGTTTTTAGTATATCAGATCCTCACAATCCATATATCATTACAAATAAGTTACTATCAAACATATCCTTTATCACATTATTAAATAACCACAAAATTATATCAAAAAATTTAAACAAACTTATATAAACAAAACACATAACATACAACTAGAGCCCCAAATAGAGTTCTCAAAATCTCAACAATTTCACACATAATTTAATTTAATAAATTATCTCTAAACCCCACAAAATTAAAATTCATCCATACTAATTCAAAAAAATAACAAAAAATATCCAAACCCTCTATATATATCATACATTAAAAGCCCTCAACCTATTTTAAAAAAAAAAAAATCCACAACTACTCCAATTTTAACATTGAAATTCATATTCAACATCAAAGGCAAACTCATAAATCAAACCATTAATCAAGTTTATAATTCATCAAATACCTATCTATAATCAATCTACACTTAAACTAGTCCAAAAATATACAAAAAAATTAACTCATTTTGTACATCATTGAGAAAGAAAATAGAAGAGAAATTCAGAGAAAAATGACCTACCTCAACTCCAAAGCTTCAAAAGGAGGGAGTAGAATGTCCACACATGCTGGAAAATGCCCTCAAGTCTTCGGAAATTGCCGCTCACGTTCGTTCATGGAGAGAAATTGCCAAAATTAAGTTGTTTTATCTAACTTCCAAATGGTGAAGATAAGTCTCAGGAGCAGAAGAAATTTCCAAATTTCTTCAGGACTTTTCTCACGGACATTTCCCTCTATCTACATGTTAAGTGAAACGGTGCATTTGGATTCTCATGGATAAAATCTGTGAGAAATCTCGTCCAAAAACTGTGCGTTCCTATTTCTCATGGATGGATAGTCCGTACAAAAAATGCATGATATGTACTCTTGAGTTTTCTCATGATTTTTTTTTTTAGTGTGAACGTTTTCGTGCCACATTCCCCCCATACTCTCTCGGATTTTGTCACAGATATTTCTCGGGGTTTTTCTCTGTGAGAAAATTCTACATTTTCAATGTCTGTGACAAAATCTCATTTTTTTCCATGACAATTTCTCATAAATTTGTTTTTCATGAGAAAATCCGTGAGAAAAATGCCTCTTTCTTATAGTGGGATAACAATCCGGAATAGCTATGGTGAAATCGAAAACCCTAAATCTTTCTCATCCATATTTCTATATGTTTTAGTATTATTGTCTTTAAATTATTGCTAGATGTTCATTCTTCATTGTCTAGATGAATTAGAATGCACTCAATTTTGGTACTTAGTAACCATAGTCCTTGTGGGACGATACTTAATTCATCACTAAATTACTTGCGTATGATTTTAGCGTAATAAGATTTTGGCATCGTTGTCGAGGATTGTGAGTCTATTAATATCAATATTATGTTATTCTAATCTTAGTCTAGACATTTATTTTTCTGTTTTAATCTATACTCTTTGTTTTTCAGGAGTTTTCTCTAATGTACGAGAAGTGCAGGGCGCAGTAATCTACTTCTTTTGGACTTTGAAATTGAAAAAACATGTAAGAAAAACCGAACAAAAAGTGAAACGGTGCATTTGGATTCTCACGGATAAAATCTGTGAGAAATCTCGTCCAAAAACTGTGCGTTCCTATTTCTCATGGATGGATAGTCCGTACGAAAAATGCATGACATGTACTCTCGAGTTTTCTCATGATTTTTTTTTTTTTTTAGTGTGAACGTTTTCGTGCCACATTCCCCCCATACTCTCTCGGATTTTGTCACAGATATTTCTCGGGGTTTTTCTCTATGAGAAAATTCTACATTTTCAATGTCTGTGACAAAATCTCATTTTTTTCCATGACAATTTCTCATAAATTTGTTTTTCATGAGAAAATCCGTGAGAAAAATGCCTCTTTCTTGTAGTGGGATAACAATCCAGAATAGCTATGGTGAAATCAAAAACCCTAAATCTTTCTCATCCATATTTCTATATGTTTTAGTATTATTGTCTTTAAATTATTGCTAGATGTTCATTCTTCATTGTCTAGATGAATTAGAATGCACTCAATTTTGGTACTTAGTAACCATAGTCCTTGTGGGACGATACTTAATTCATCACTAAATTACTTGCGTATGATTTTAGCGTAATAAGATTTTGGCATCGTTGTCGAGGATTGTGAGTCTATTAATATCAATATTATGTTATTCTAATCTTAGTCTAGACATTTATTTTTCTGTTTTAATCTATACTCTTTGTTTTTCAGGAGTTTTCTCTAATGTACGAGAAGTGCAGGGCGCAGTAATCTACTTCTTTTGGACTTTGAAATTGAAAAAACATGTAAGAAAAACCGAACAAAAAGAAAAAAATGTTTCTAGACCAGCTCAAGGCATTATGGAAAACGCCAAGCAAAACCGAGAGCCAATGGTGATTCGAAAGGCATTAAAGCATTATGGGATTCCCAAAGGACCAATCCCAATCTCAAGGATTAGTAGGCCAGCCATACAAGCCAACTCCTTTGAGATCAAGGCGAGTATTAATCAGATGATGCAAGCTAACCAGTTTGATGGATTAGAAACTGAAGATGCAAATGTGCACTTAATGGGATTTCTGGAAATTTGTGATATATTCAAGTACAATGGCGCCACTGATGACGCCATTAGACTACGCCTATTCCCTTTTTAACTCAAGGATGAGGCAAAAAATTGGCAATATTCTCTACTAGCGGGGCCTATCAACATATGGGATGAGATGATTGAACAATTCTTGGTGAGATTTTACCCACCAGCAAAAACCGCCAAGATGCGCAATGAAATTAATACCTTTGGGCAACATGACATGGAAGGATTGTATAAAGCTTGGGAGAGCTTCCAGAGTTTGTTGAGGAAGTGGTCACATCATGCCTTACAAGAGTTGATGCAAAATCAAACCTTCTACAATAGTTTGAGTAGACCCACAAGAACTCTACTTGATGTTGCAGCTAATGGTTCATTAATGGAGAAAACTAATGAGGAGACATTTAGGTTGCTTGATCAAATGGTGGTAAATGCATTCCAATGGCCTTCTAAAAGGGGTCCACCTAAGAAAGCCCATGGGATGCATGTTGTAGATCCCATCATAGCCCGTACTGCAAAGATGAACACCATTGCTAAGCATTTGGGCACTCTCACAGCCAATACGATTCACACTCCTCAAGTCACATGTGAAATGTGTGATGGATAACGCCTTAGTGCAGATTGTAATGTGATGAACTCTAATATGCCACCATCTTATGAGGAAGCTTAGTTTGTAGGGAATTTCAACAAGCAAGGTAATCCCTACTCTAACACCTACAATTTAGGATTGAGGAACCACCTAAATTTCTCATGGAGGAACTCTTAAAATGTGGTCAAGCCATCTAGATATCAACCATCTTCACAAACTTCAGTGCAAACCCATCCATCGCCACCCAAACTCTCTCTAAAAGATGCCTTTGCCTAATGAACAATGAATACCACTCAATTCATGACAAGAACATACACCACATTACAAAACCAAGTTGTTTCTATCCTCAACTTAGAGGTGCAAGTGGGCCAAATTTCGAGTATGCTTTCTTCAAGAGATCAATGCATATTGCCCAGCAATACAGAGAAGAATCCTAAGGAGCAAGTCAAGGCCGTTTCCTTGAGGAGTGGCAAAGTTTTAGAAGAGCCAAAAAGGAAAGCTACGGTGGAAGAAAATGAGAAAGAAGCAAATGATGAGGCTGTTGTACCCAAAGGAGAAATGCCAAGGAGAGAGGTAGAGGAACCGAAATCCAAACTTCTAACACAGAGTCCTCCGCCTTATAAGCCAAGAGTGTCATTCCCCCACAGGTTTTAGAAGCAAAACCTTGACAAATGATGCTTAAAGTTTCTTAAGGTGTTTAAGAAGCTCCATATCAATATGCCTTTTGCGGAGGCTTTAGTACAAATGCCCAGTTATGTCAAGTTGATGAAGGAGATCCTCACAAACAAGAGAAAGCTAAAGGACTTTGAGATCGTGGCACTTGCTGAAGAGTGCAGTGTAATCCTCCAAAAGAAATTGCCTCCAAAACTCAAAGATCCAGTGAGTTTTACAATTTCATGCACTATTGCTGAATCTTTCTTTGGTAGAGTTTTATGTGATCTTAGTGCTTTTATTAACTTAACGCCTTTATCTATTTATAAGAACCTCAGATTGGGAAAAACCAAGCCCACATCTCTGTCTTTACAGCTAGTTGATAGATTCATCAAGTATCCAAGAGGAATCATAGAGGATGTACTAATCAAAGTTGACAAATTCATATTCCCTTCTGATTTTGTGGTGCTTGACTTGGAGGAAGATTAGGAGATTCCCATTATTCTTGGCCTAACATTCTTTGTAACTGGGAAAGCTCTCATTGATGTGCAAAAAGGGCAACTCACTCTGAGAGTGCAAGGTGATCAAGTGTTCTATAAAGTCTTGAAGGAAATTAAGCACTCAGGCAAAGTGAATACGTGCTTTAAAATTGACATCATAGATGGAAGAACCAAAGAAGTGAATCAACCAACTTACCAGAAGCTTGCATTGAGAGGACATCTAATAAGGAAAAGCTACCTAATTTAGAGTCTAAAGATGATAAAATTCTCAATAATCAAGGAGTTAGTTCCTTACCTCGGACCGAGTCTCATGAGCAATGGAAGAAGAAGTCATCTTTCAAAAAGATACTTTTGGAGCACCTTAGTAAATTTTCTTGCTGTGGAGATGTAAACAAGGTGTGGAGACTAAACATGAATGGCAAACAACCCACCAATGTATATAGTGATGGTGGAGTAAAGTTCCAGAAGTCTTCCACCACCTGTTTTGATCTTGGTTGATAGATTTCAGAGATAGTCAGGTTGAAGACTATAAAACAAATGCCTTTTGGGAGGCATCATAAATTTTCTAACCTTTGTCTTAGTTTTTTGTTTAGTTCTATTAATTTTGTTTTCATGGATGTGCTTAATTTTGATTTTGCTTAGACTTAAAAATTGATAACTTTTCTCTTTATGGGTGGTGGCTTATTGGGGCAGTTTTCATGCCCATTTGAGCCTGACATTAAGTTAGTTGATGTATACCCACAAATTCTCCAAAGGTGTGCCCCTCCAGCAGCTCCACAGGATGATGATGATGCTGAGTGAACCGCCACCATTTCAGAGAAGTCCTTATTTCTCTTTCTTATTTGCTTTACACATTGAGGACAATGTTTCCTTTAAGTTTGAGGGTGGGGAATTTTAATTTTTACAATTTTTGTTCTGATTTTTGTTTTAGTTTTACTATTTTAAGTGTATAAGTTGTGTTTTTGATGAGTGATCTTGATGCTTGAAAACCTAGGGGCCATGGTAATGTCTTGATTTTATTTGCATAGAATTTTTAGAAAATGAGACATATCATTGTCACAACGTACCCGAAGGTCGCTATGACGCGGATGACGGACTTAATGAAAAAGATTATTTTTCGAAAAGGAAACTTGGAATCGCCACCAATTGTATTAGAAAAATGGAGAACAATTAGAAAACCTCTTTTTAATTAAAAAAAAAATAGTCTACAAACCAGAGAGAGTTTAGGAGTCTATTTATGCGTAGGAAAAATATTAAGCACCCCATAGCATCTGTCTAAAGACAATTACCCTAAATTAATTGTGCAAACATCAATATGGCTAAAGTTTATTTTATTTACCCCAAAATAATAAATACATTTACTAGAATATCTAACAAAAGTAAAAATAGGGAATTTAAACGTGCAATGCATGATTTCTCAACCAAGACTTAAATCCTTCCACCCCTTCATTGCATAAAGCGACCGTCCAGCGTGGCGCTACCTTCACCTAAGTTAGATAAAGAAAGACATCCCATATAGGACTGACTCGTCCTATCCTTCTATAATAAGTGAAGGCGCATACGGATACTACGTGACATAGATATATTTTTTATATACAGTGCAAATGCATGGTTTTAAGCATTACAATACTTTTTCTTGTACAATAGGAGGACATTTAAATTACATCCGAATGAAAAAAAGGAAAAAAAGAAAAGTTACATCTTCGCTCCAGGACTCAGATTAGTCTCACATCTTCCAACTTGGTAAAGGGGGTCCACTTACATACCACTTAGTCTCACTAGTGTCCATAAGGAGGAAAAAGAAACTCATGCACTCATGGATGTTGCAATTAGTAAAAATAAATAAATAAGAGAGATATTAACTATAAATAGTGCAAAAACAGCAAAATGAAACAAACCCAGAACAAACCCCAAAGCCCAATTGAAACAATAAACAAAACTAGCTGGAAATAGCCACATGAACCTAGTCAAACACTAAAAGAAATGAACTTAAATAATACTTAAAATCAACTAAGCAGCAAGGGAAATTAGTTTGAAACAAAGCGGAAACATTTATTGAAACAAGTGCAGAAACAACAAAGGAAATGAGCCTAGAAACAGTCCTAAAACAGTGCAAAAGTCAGCATGAGAAATGAGCCATGAAGCAGTCCTAAAATAGCAGAGATAAATGCAAAAAAAAAAAAAAAAAAAAAAAAAAAAAAAAAAANAAAAAAAAAACTTAAAATAGTGCAGAATCAGCAACCAATTCATGCTCAAAAAGTCACTAAACAACATAGGAATGAGTTGAAACATAAGTCCTACTCAAAACAGTCATAAGATATCATTGAAATAGGGAGAAAAACCAGTTAAAAAATGTAGATAATAAACTAGAATAGCAGGCCAAACAGAACCTTAAACAATCGACAAAAACAAATGCAAAATAGCAAATTCACTAGGAAACAAATACACTCAAATACACTTCAAAAGGTGCAAACAACTTTCAAAATGCCTAGGAATAGAAAAAAGATCCATCATACATAACAATGGAACTAGAATGGCAGCTAAACACATAAGAAAAAATACTCCAAGAAGTGAGGTATAATATACCAGGACAGCCACCAAACATGCCCAAAACAGCCATCTTTATGATCACAAGACAAATTCAAAGAAAGTTCAAAGAATTCACATGCTAATCAGTTATCCAAAATAGCCATGTTCGAATCAAAACTGGGAGCAAGGTAGACATGCAAAAATTCTAAAATTTGAATTGAAGATGTGTGTCTTGTGATTCTAAAGAGATAAGAAACACTTAAATCGAAACTCTATAGCTCCAGAAAGAATTAAAAGACTACATGCTGCCAGAGAAAATCAACAAGCCTGACAATACAGAAAAATAGCCCAATTTAAATGCAAACTGGGAGCAAGGGAGACATTCAAAAAAATTGAAAATCATACACATTGAAGACACACATCTTAAGGTTCTAACAAGATAAGAATCATGCAATTTGGAGCTGCATAACTCAAATTAGAGACAAACGACCGAACACTGCCAGAGATAGGGCTGCAGTGTCAGTGCAGCAGTGAACAGCTATGTTCAAACCGAAACTAGGAGCAAGCTAGACATGTAAAAATCATGAAAATTTCACACATTGACGATATACATCTTATGGTTCTATTGGGACCAATAGTGCTAAATTTCAAGCTCTATAGCTTCAGAAATAAATAAAAGACTACATCATGTCAGAGAAAATTAACAGATCTGACAATGTAGAAAAACAGCCAACTTTAAATTAGAACTGGGAACAAAGTGGGAATGAAAAAAATATGAAAGTTTCACGGATGAAAGATGTATGTCTTATGGTTCTAACGAGACAAGAACCATGAAAAATGAAGCACTATATCTTAAACTAGAAACAAAAGACGACGCACTCCCAGTGCTGACAAGTAGCACTGACAGTGCAGAAAATCAGTCTTATTCACATTCAAACTGGGAACAAATGATGAAGAATTTTGCCTTGATGTTTTGACACATGAAAGAGACATGTCTTAGTCCAATGAAACTAAAGTTATGCAAAATGAAGCTTTATAGCTCAGGTTGTAAAGATAACATTGACTGCTGCCTGAGCAATTTGACAGCAACGAAATGACCAAGAAAGAAAACTATTGACATTGAAGTAAAAGGGGAGTAAGGGCAAACACATGAATTTCTTACTATGCAGATATCATAAATTGAAATGGCATCAAATGAATTCTCAGCAGCTCCTCATTTTGAGAACTAAAAACAAGTGGGTAATTAAACCCTAAAGAAGCTTAGGACAACCATCAAACATGCCTCTAGAACAGAAAGAAAACACATGTAACATAGCTCCCAAAATGGCATAAGAACCAACCCAAGATGGCAGAAAAACTACACTTAAAACCATCCCCAAAGCACGCTAAATCAGCCAAGAATTTATTCCCACAGCAACCATTAATCCCAAGACAAGATTGCGTATCTTAGAAATAAACAAACATGCTCATTGAAAGGAAATGAACATGACACCTCAAAATCAATCATTCATAACCCGAAATCATGATACAAAGCATCTAGATCAACTTTCATGCCCAACAATAGCAGAAAAATTAAGGCACCAGCAAGCATTTAGAACGAAGAAAAGATGCAATAGAATTTTTTTTTTTGACATTATAGCTCACAAAACCAAATGCAACACAACCTCCCTTATGAGCAAAAGAGATACAATACATTCATGAATAAAATTTTCATAATTAAACTTTTATACCCAAAAGACAATCCACACATTTTTCAGCATATACTCAAATTACTAAGGAAACCATAAAAAATGAAAGCTCTGAACTATCATGCTAAACTATACGGCAGCCCTTAGCAAGATCCCCTAAATTATTATGAACAATGAAATTCCACATATACAACAACAACAACAACAAAAAAACTGCTAATGAATATTTGTTACCTTATGCATGAAATCTGAATTTTAACACATTGACCATGACATAATAAAAATGAAATTCAGCCACTCTTCCCTAAAGTGCCCAGAAAAGTGACAACATAGTATTGAAAAAGAAACATACAGAGAAAATTCCATAGCATGAATTTCAACTCATAACTACCAAATATCAAACAATAACACCCAATATCATTGTATGTAAACCAGAATTAGTCAAGAGCATGGATGAATCTATGAGAGAATGACCATCGAACCTAGAAAAAAAGAATACTCCTCTGCATTTTTTTCTCCTCTTTCACCCTTCTACAAATTTCTTTCTCTGCTCCCCCTTTGCTATTTGGTTTCTGCTCTCCCTTTGCTATTTGGTTTCTGCTCTCTCTCACCTCTCTTAGATATTTTCTCTTTGCATTTGATTTCCTAATATGCTCTCTAACTGCTAACTGCCACATATCCCTTTTTCCCATTTTTTTTAAATTTGTTTTGTTTCTTTATTTGTTTAGTTATTTATTTAAAAAGAGGATAATCCATAGCTTGGACTAATGGGGAGAGAAGGAAATCTATTCCTTCCTCTCTTATTGGCTCTCTTAGGTCCAATGATGCAAAAATTTATTCACAAAATTTATTTATATTTTTTATCTACTATTTACAAAAATTGAAAAAACCAAAAGATGAGCCAAATGAGCTTAAATGAAAAGGGCTAAGTTGACAATGGATTGGGCTTAAGGTTAACTTAATTACAAAAGTCCAAAAAACAAATAAAAAATACTAATTAGAAATTAAGAATTTATCTCCTTTTTTTTTTTCAAATATTTTTAAACCATGAAAGACCCAAACAAAATACGGTGTCTAAAATCATGTTGATGTTTGCTTAATTCTTATGTGATCTTGATTGAATTTCTTAGTTCTTTGTGCACATTTTGAGCACATGCCCTGAAGTACTGAATCCTTGGCCACATTTAGAGTAGGTTTATGCATTTGAGTACCTTTTGGACCTCAAGGACACTAGAATTTGTTTGATTGCCACTTGAGGTGAAATCCTAGGCCATGCCACATTAGAAAAATGATCTAGGCATTGTTTGGATATTTTGAGCCTTTCTAGCCTACCCATGAGTAATTATCCCTAGTTCACCCCACTTGAGCCGATTTGAGACTTTTTCTTGGTTAGCCACACCCTTAACCCATGCCACTTAATATTTTCCTCATGATCACCTTGCATTTATGACACAAGTGTAATTTTGGAAAAATATTTAGAGTTTGAATGAAAAGTTCATAAAAAAATGGTGAATTTGGGGATGTAGTAAGGAGAAAAGAGTTTTGTCAAACCAGGCTTGTAGCTTCTTGGTGTTACAAAAGAAAAAGAAAACCTTGAATCAGGCATCCCTTAAGAATATAAAGAAAATCAAGTTTGGGGGAGTTCTCATTGGTTCAAAGAAGAAAGGCAAAAAGAAGCACAAAATTTGAAATAAGAAGAAAAGAAAAGTGGATGACAAAGTGAGTTATCTATGGAATGTGGGGAGCCAATTTTATGATTGAATGCTGAATAATTTTTCTAAATTTGGCTTTGTGTTGTGGATGATTAGCATATTTCAATATCTTTTATTCCACCCTAACCTCAACCAAACATTACAAAGCTTGAAAAAACCTAGTGATTTTTTATGTTGTGTGTTGGTCTACATTAGTGGAAAGTGGCCTGAAAAGCAAACCTTATGTGTTACTAAAATTGTCTACTTCAGTGACTTGAATGCATAAGCTTGTTTAAAAGCTTGGAGGGTAAGTTGTGAGGGGCAAGACACACACACACTCAAGGAACTTTAAATGAAGTCAATGTTAAATTAGAATTGAGACTTAACATTTTCATGATATGGTAAACTTTCTTTAAGTTCTATGTGAATATTTTCTTTGAGGCCTATTAGGTTAGTAAAGCTATATGATCATTCATCTGTTAAGTTTGTCATGTTATTTATGATATTTCTTTATTTTTGCTCAAGGACTAGCAAATCATAAGTTTAGGGGTATTTGATAAGTTAGTTTTATACCACTTATCTTGTATTGATCTAGCTTTTTAATTGCTTGTTCTAAGGTGTTTTTGGTTTGATTTATGTGTTTTAATGTTTATTTTGTAGGTTTTCAATTTAGGAATGCTTAGAAGTCTTTGAAGCCTATTTCAGTGTTAAAAGGGGTGAATTTTGGTCACTTTGCAAACGAGGCAGCAGCTTTAAGGCCCCAACCCCCTTTTTATGAAGGAAAAGCCAATTCTGGTACCAGCTTTAGGGCCGCATCCTTGTTTCCGAGGTGGCAGCATAGCTGCTCAGGCAGAAGTCATATTTCAGGCAGTAACTTGGGATTTACTTCTAGTTTTCCTATTTTAGTTAGGACTCCTTTATTATTTTGATTCCTTATTTCTTTAACCTTCCTAGGACATATAAATAGGTATTTTAGAGTCTAAATTAGAGTTAGACACAATGTTCATGCAAGAGGCAAGCAAGGAAAGGAACATCAAGCTCCAAGAAGAGGATTTCATCATTGATTATCTGCTTCAACGAATTTTTCCTATCTTTTTCTCTTGTACTCATATCTAAAATTAATGTGAACATGCTTTCATCTGTATTCATAAGCTAATCTCACTTTCTGGGGCTAAGATGTAGCCTAGTTATGATGTTTCGTTACTCTCTACTGATTTAATTCAAGAATGTATTTCTTCATTGATATCTTCATCTCAATTCTTCATGCGTGTAATTAAATTGGCCATTAATTAGTTGTTTACATAATTGCAATGA
This sequence comes from Cercis canadensis, assembly GCA_003255065.1. Classification (NCBI taxonomy): domain Eukaryota; kingdom Viridiplantae; phylum Streptophyta; class Magnoliopsida; order Fabales; family Fabaceae; genus Cercis; species Cercis canadensis. The sequence continues at coordinate 65,566 of QAOA01005309.1, forward strand.
GACCGGGATGTGATTTGTGATTCAAGATCATAGAGATAAAGATCATAGACGTCATAAGGGATGAGAATATACCTTTATGGTCTATGTAGCTATGAAAAAAACCAAATAACTTAAAGAACTTCTAGGTAGCTTAATCCACATAGGAATATAATGAATTAGCATTTAGAGATAATTTCATTTGACCTTGGGAAAGGCTAATGACTAGTTTAGGGATCTTGGCTAGCAATTAAGGAGATAATTCTTGGTTAATAAAGTAGGGATAACAACCCAGAATAGCTATGGTGAAATCAGAAACCTTAGATCTTTCTCATCCTTATTTCTATCTATTTTAGTATTATTGTCTTTAAATTATTGCTAGACGTTCATTCTTCATTGTCTAGATAAAATTGGAATGCAATCAATTTTGGTACTTAGTAACCATAGTCCTCGTGGGACGATACTTAATTTATCACTATATTACTTGCTCATAATACATACAATTGCGTATGATTTCAGTGCGACATGGAGAAATAGCTTCTAAGCATTGTAATTCCAAATGGATATGGATAAGTTCTTGATGGTNTTGTCTAGATAAAATTGGAATGCACTCAATTTTGGTACTTAGTAACCATAGTCCTCGTGGGACGATACTTAATTTATCACTATATTACTTGCTCATAATACATACAATTGCGTATGATTTCAGTGCGACATGGAGAAATAGCTTCTAAGCATTGTAATTCCAAATGGATATGGATAAGTTCTTGATGGTTCTCAGTCTTGTCCAAAAATATTTGTTTAAGATGCTTCATCTGCTAGATGAATTTTAACTTGAATCATGAATACACTTTCTGGTAAAGGCAGAATCGTTGGGTCATGAGCTGGATTTATGCCTCTTTGACTGAGCAGATCATGACTCAAATCATGTCATACAAAATTGTAGTTGAAATCTGGAAATCATTTGCAGATAGCTTTGCTTGTTCTTCACTAGTGAGAGTCATGGAGTTAAAGCTCAAATTACACACAACTAGAAAAGGAAATCTTGGAGTCTAGGATTATATCCTGAAAAATTAGAAATATTTGTGATAATCTTCATGCCATAGGTGAGAATGTGACTTAAGATGATCAAGTCATGGCAATTCTGAGTAGATTGGGGCCTGAATACAATCTAGTATTTACTTCACTCAATTTTGAAACAATTTATGTTGAAGCACTGCAAAGCCACTTGCTTACGTTTGAAAAAAGATTAGAGAGGCAAAATTCAGTGGATGAACAAGTCCTGATTAAAGGAAATGCTGCAATGTTCAGCCAATTTGCAGGGAAGAAGAAATTTCATCAAGCTGGAAATTTTGGCACTCAAACTGAAAATGGCAGTGCACCAAATCTTTCTTTCTCAAGCCAAGGAAATTAGTTCAAAAAAAATAGACGTGGCTATGGCACAAACAATAAACCTCAATGTCAAATTTGTCACAAGCTTGATCATGTGGCATTTGACTGCTGGCACAGGTTTGACAACAACTACTAGCCCAAAACTGTCACTGACAATGCACCACTGACTCAAGAGCCACAGGCACTGATGGTTACTGCAGGAGCTATAGATGACACTCCAATGTTCCTTGACACTAGAGCCACACACCATGTGATTGTTGATCTTGGCAATCTGGCACTGCATAATCCCTTTGCTAGAGAAGAAATAGTAACTATGGGCAATGGTAAAGCCTTAATTGTGCTTAACACATGTATTACATCCATTCCAACCTCCAAGAGATGCTTATTACTGAAGAATGTCTTACATGTGCCTAAAATAACTACCAATTTGGTTAGTGTGAAAAAATTATGTCAAGATAATGGTGCTTATGTAGAGTTCCATCCATCTTACTTTCTTATGAAGGATTAGACAACCCAGGAGGTGCAGTTCCAAGGAAGACTTGACTAAGGGATGTACAAAATCATGACTTCTCTTGTGTCTAATAGTAATAATTCTGCTAGTACTATTAAAGCTTTTCAACTTTTCAGTTTGAATTCAACTAAGCATGTTTTTGATTTGCTATTATGGCATAATAGATTTGGGCATCTTGCTATTGATGTAATTAACATGATTATGAACCAATGTCACTTGCCTCATTTTCAATTCAATAATACACCTGTTTGTAGGTCTTGTCAGTTGGCTAAAAGCCACAAGTTGCCTTTTGTAAAATCCATAACTATAACAATAACACCTTTTGATTAGATACATGCTAATTTTTAAGGATCTCCTTTTTGCTATTATGTTAATGGAGCATGTTATTTTTTGTTGTTAATTTATGACTACAATCGTTTTTCATGGCTTTATCTACTGAAATCAAAAGTTGACACCTTAGGGATGTTTCAAAGATTTCAAAGCATGGTAGAGAGACTGTTTGAATGCAAGATTAAGGTTCTTCAATCTGACTTTGGAGGAGAGTTTGTTGACTTTGATCACTTAGTAAAAGCCCTCTAGCATGGAACACATATTTTCTTGTCCTCACACACTAGAACATAATGACATAGTTGAAAGAAAAGATAGGCATGTGGTAGAGACAGGTTTGTCACTGTTGGTATACCAACCAAGTATTGACCCTTTGCTTTTTAGACTATAACATATCTCATAAACACATTAACTATGAGAGTGTAGGTATGCTCCTAGAGGGGATGAATAGGAGATTAAAACAATAACTATGTAGAATTACAGATTAAAAATGTCTTGTGGAATAACCAGTTTATGATCAAAACTCGTTTCAAAGCTGGTTATATAATAACCAGAAAATTTTAGGAAAAGCTAAAGATTAAAGCTTGAATTTGAGAACTAAGAACATAAACCAGATAGCCACTCAGAATAATAAATCAAAAGATTTAGATTCTTGCAAATAAGAAATATAGCAATTTATCAAGCAAGAATTAGTAGGTTAATAGATAAAGAGATAGAATACACATCAAGCTTAATAAGAATAGAACATCAGAACTAGTTATGCAGCAATAGATTAAATAATAGCTAAATATTAAAGAGAGAAGAGCAAAGAGATTGAGCCCATAAATTTTATTGTGGTTTGGCCAATAACAGAGCCTACGTCCACTCTTCCAAGGTTGGGGTTCAACTATCTACAAGGTTATTTGTCTAAGCTTCTTACAGTACTAGTTTTACAAAGAGCTTAACTAGAAAACTCTCTTTGGTTTTTCAAGAGCTCACTAGAAACTCTCTCCTTCTATCAAACAAAGACAGAAGTCACTCCCCAGATTTCTCAATGAAATGTGTTACAAATATTCCAGATGGATATGGCTCCCACATAATTACAACTCTCACAAAAATATTTACACAAGTAGTATAGAGTTGGTAGAATAGATTAAGAACTAGTTTCTGACAAAAAAAATTGTTTCTTCAAGATGTTTGATGGATTTTCTTCTTGTTTTTTCAGACCTTGGGTCTTCAAATTTATAGCAGTAGAAGGTAGAAGATAATCATTGCTAGTGGGCTGGGCTTCTGCTTTCTTGATTTGTGATCTTAATCACCAAATCCAAGATAATATATCAAATTCAGAAATAATCTCTTATTTTCAAAATCTTTCCTTGAATAGCACTAGTTTCCTTTCTTGATGCTGAATTCTCTCTAATTTGAATTCCTTAGATGGGCTGCCTTCCAACGTCTCTGAAATTCATTAACTAGTCTAGATAGACTGGGCTTCAGCCTTGGATGGCCCACGAATTTTGAGGCTTTCATATTAGCATCTTCATTGTAGTGTAGAATCAATACTTGAACATGAGTTGGTTCTATTGACTAGGAAACTGGTTATGCTTATGACCCATGTACATCACTTAACCTATTACTAAAATAATCATTTGAGCAAACATAAGTTAATGATAAATATGGCTATTTGTTATCATCAAAACTAGGCTTGGAGAATCGTGGGGCCAACCACCTATAGCTATGCTACATCATAAATCTCCTCATGAGATGTTATACTAGAAAACACATTATTTGACTTTTGGATGGTTGTGTTTTCCTCACTTGAAGCCCTCTCATTCTCACAAGGGTTGAAAACAGGTTTACAACTTGTTGTTTTCTCGGCTACAGCAATAAGCACAAAGGATTTTTATGCCTGAACATAGAGTCAAAAAGAATCTATGTTTCTAGGCATATGGTATTTGCTGAGTCAGTGTTTCCCTTCCAGTCTCAGCCATCAAAAGATCATCCTAACAATCAATATTGTCACATTCCTATTGTTGTTTCTCCCTTATGCAGCATACCCCTATCAACCAATCTTTTTAGCACTAATATGCTTTCTGATACAAACAAAGTGGCTCCTATGGAAATAAATGAAACAGTAACTCCAAACCAATCACCTTCCCCATAATCCACTACTTCATCAAATTACTCTACCCCACCATGCATCTTACCAATACTAGTTCCCACTAGAATTGTAACCAGAAGCCAGAATGATATCTTTAAACCAAAAGCTTACACTATAGCATACTCCATGAATTCAACAGAACCTTCTACTTATCATCAAGCAGTCAAGTAACCTCAATGGAATGATGCAATGACAAAAGAATTCATAGCCTTGCAAGCCAACAAGACTTGGGAACTTGTATCATGTCCTATTAATAAAAACATCGTTGGGTGTAGATGGGTATATAAGCTAAAGTATAACTTTGATGGATCTATTGAAAGACACAAGACTAGGTTAGTGGCTCAAGGTTTCACTCAAACCTATGAGATTTATTACTTTGACACATTTAGTCGAATTGTCAAGCTAGCTACAATCAGAGTTGTGCTTACTATTGCTCTATCTAAAGGGTGGCCAACACAGCAGTTGGATGTCAACAATGCATTCCTTAATGGTGATCTTCATGAAGAAGCATATATGAGACAATCACAGGGCTTTGAGGATCCTACATTTCCTCATCATGTCTGCAGATTAAGGAAAGCCCTATATGGCCTGAAGCAAAGCTCCTAGAGCATGGTTTACCAAGCTCAAACTAACCTTGCTGAATTGGGGTTTAAAATGTACTTTCTATGATAATTCTCTCTTTGTTTTTCACTCAAATGCAGTAATCATCTATCTACTGGTTTATGTAGATGATATCATTCTTACTGGCTCTAGTCTACAGCTTATCAAAGCTCTTATTATATCACTCAATTCTGCATTCTAATTAAAAGACTTAGGCTCAATTTATTATTTTTTTGGGAATTGAAACCACAAGATCACCACAATAGTTGCATCTCTCTCAGACAAAATACATCATTGATTTGCTTTATAGAGTAGGTCTAGAAAGTGCAAAGCCTGCTCTTACTCTCATGGTTAGCTCTAAGGTTCTCTCTATTACTGATGGCCAATTAATGTCTCAACCTCTTCTTTATCGCAGCATAGTGGGAGCCTTGCAATACTGCACTACTACTAGACCTAACATTGCCTATTCAGTTAATAAGTTGTGTCAATTCATGAGTGCTCCTACAGATGTACATATGTAGGCTTCTAAAAGAGTACTCATATAAGTAAAAGGCACCATCTCCTATGGTCTCACCATATCCAACTCTGATTCTTTGCCTCTACTTGCCTATTCTAATTTAGATTGGGATCGTTGTCCTGATGACTGACGCAACACCAGTAGCCATGCAATGTTCCTTAGGGTTAGCCTCATTTCTTGGTCCTTAAGAAAACAGAAGGTGGTAGCCCGCTCAAGCACTGAAGCAGAATATAGAGCCTTACCCAATGCAACTTTTGAGTTACAATGGCTTTAGTCCTTGTTCAAAGAGCTTCATTTTCCTTTGCCTGCATTTCCCTTGTTGCTTTGTGACAACCTTAGTGCCACATTCCTAGTAGCAAATCCTGTGTTGCATGCTCACACCAAACACATTGAGATTGACTGTCATTTTGTTAGAGAGAAATTGCTTAACAAATCTATTTCACTCTGCCATGTTCCTTTTGCAGATCAACTGGCATATATACTCACCAAGCCCCTTTCTACTAAGGCTTTCTTGTTCAATCGCAACAAACTCACTGTTATGCCTAGAACCTTGAGTTTCAGGGGGGAAGTTAAACATAAAAAGATTTAGATGATGGAGGGTGAAGTGGAGCCAACTCAGTGGTGATGTGTCTAGTCAAAGTTAGTTAAGTTAGTTAGTAACTAACTATTTAGTTAAGCAAGTAGCTTCTAGAATCATGGCTGAGCATATAATTGCATCTACATCAAACCTCTATATATTCATGTATGTGTAAACATTAATTCAATGAGAAGAATTCATTTGTTTAGATCTCAATTTAGATCTCAAATTCTCTATTAATCAGTTCTTCATTCTTTCCATTTCTCTAATTTACTTTCTGCATAATTTTCCTGCTTTCTCTTGGCACTTTTTCTTCTGCTTCTCGTCTTCTTGATTCATTGCTAGCATCATTGTTAGATAGCATTCAAGGTTAATCTTGAGAATTACTTCAAGTTCTACACAAAGAACATCATTGAATCCTATTTTGCCACCTTAGTCAATTGAGTAGATAGAGAATGAGATGAATTGCCAAGTTGATCATACATTTTTATATGTTGAGAAACATTTTCTTCGCTTGTGGAATAACATACCATGAAGTGTATTGTTTCCTTCATTAGCAGGTAATTTGTAATGGATTCCATTTAGAGTGAACTGAGCACCTTTAATTCTGTTGGCTACACGACCAACAGTGGCACCAAAATATGATATATCATTCTGCAAATGTGGCATTGCATTACAAATTTATTAGTTTTACTTTTATCAGAAAAATTACCATTATCTCCTTTTCACAAGACAAAGAAGAACGTAGAAGCAAGGAAAGAAAAGAAAATTAAAAATAGATAGGATAAGGAAGAAAATAAACAAAGGCTCATAGTGTAATCCGTGAGTGAACAATATGCAAGAATAACATCACCCAGCTTTCCTGATGGAAAATCATAGAGAAAGAAAGAAGATATAAAGAAATAGTGAAAAAATGAAGAACCCAGAGAAGGACACCAACATTAATTAGCAGAACAAAAAAGTTACCATTCTTGTTAAGAAGAACCAGAGATAAAATTGTTGCACCATAGTTGGTGACATTCAAAGAAATATCACCTTTCTTGAGATCAAACACTTTAATATCTTCCTTCTTGATAGAGCCATAAGCAAACCCAAAACTAGCTAAGGAGAGGAAACAGAGCACTAGAAAGATTTTGGTCATTTTCTCATAGCAAGCAAAATTAGAGTGAGGAGGGTTTACTGGGAAATGTCCCAATCCATTGCTTGACGGATTTTAAATAAAGGAAAACCAAGAGATCGAGGGCAGAATTGGGAAAGTTACAGTGATAGAGAGACTGTGTATGCTAAAGTTTTCTGTTTCTGCCCTATGGTGTGTGCTTACGCACTTCATATATGCTTCTTTGACTTTTGGTATGATAGACCCGAAGTGCTTCGTTGTTTTCCTATGGTCACAAGTACGTGAATTCCAAGGCATATTAAGCAAATTTAGTATGAGTTCAAGGGGTATACATAATATAAATGTATTTAGTATGAATTCAATTAAGATTTAAGCAAATTTAAATAGGGCAATTCTATGGTAACACAAAGGCATATTAACTTCCTATAAAAATAAGAAAAGATGTGGCTCGATCATAGAGCATTATTGCTTTGGCTTTATAATAAACTTTGACTATGTCTATGTGACACACAAAGATTAGTGATACAGGAGCATCTAAACAAGAAATTCAAGGCCTAGTCCAAGCATTGGCATAGGCCCAAGCTTTGTTGATCAAGCTGTCTAAGAATTCAGAATCTGGCCCAAATTTCATTGAAGAATTGGGCATGCAATCCAAGCCCAAGTTTGGCACGTGATTAGGAATTGAAAAGCTTTGGATATGTACTTTCAAGAATCAGCCAATTCAGAATTTTCTAGAAGTTATGATATTTTCTTTGGTTGCTGCCAGTCAAAGTCAGCATTAAATAAGTACTAAAAATAGACTTTTGAAACTTGTTCAGTTTGCCAAGTATGCATGGAGGGTTGTTCCATGGCTAGTTTATATTCACATCCATGTAAACATTTAGAGAACAACTTTGAGTGAATATTGAATGAATAGAAAAGCTTTGTGCTTTCTTCTCCAAGTTTCTGTATCTCTTTGGTGGACTCCGGAGGATAGTGAGTTGTATCTCTAAGGTTTTGGGTTTCTTAGTATGGTGGGCTTGAATATATCCGACCCATTTTCTATTTTCGCAATTGTTAGACCCCTTTCTTTTTTAGGCTTGTTTTAAGTCGTCCCTTATCCAAATTGAGCATATCATATGTCATTTTGATAGCTCAAATTCTCATCTTTCACCTTATTTTGGGATCATCTAATTCAAACTTATAAACATAAAGTTATATCCAAAATAAAATCATTGCCACCTAGACTATGAATTACCTTACTTATTCCTTATTATGGTTTCAACCCGTATTAGGTTGGTATCAGAGCTCTTGGTTGCTATGGCTGTTCGTGGTCCTAGGATACATGCTCCATAGAGGGATAATGGAGGACATGAAGAGAGGAAAATCCTTAAGCTTCAAAGGCGACTGAAACGTTATGAAGATTCAGAAGAGCATGAAAACTACCCTGCAAATGATGATGATCTGAATCCTTTTCATGGCAACTCTCATGGATCCAGTGATGAGGGTTCTTGTCCACTGCATCACCAAAGGAGAAAGAATCAAAAGAAGATTGATTTTTCAAAATTTAAAGGAAAGATGTAGCCTGATGAGTTTCTTGACGGGTTGCACACCATTAAACAGATTTTTGAATTCAAGGCATATCCAGAAGAAGATAAGGTGAAATTGGCGGCCCTCAAACTCAAAAAATATGCTTCTTTATGGTGGGAGAATTTGAAGAAACAAACAGCTCGTGAAGGAAGAAGCAAGATTAGAACATGGGACAAAATAAAGAAAGAACTAAAAAGGAGATTCTAACCTGAAAACTACTAGATGTATATGTTCCTGAAAATTTAGACTCTACAATAGCAAACCATGAGTATGGAGGAGTATACTACTGAATTTGAGTTTCTTATGCTCAAATGTGAAATTGCTGAACCAGAGGAGCAAACTATGGCACATTATTTGGAAGGATTGAAGAGGGAGATTGGAGATGTTGTTCGCCTGCAACGATACTAGTCATTTAATGATGTGAGAAAGCTTGCTTTAATTGTAGAAAAGCAGCAAAAGGCGGCTCATAAGGGTATTCCTAACTCAATTGTTAGATCATTTCCTTCAAACAAAAGGAGTGCTTCTAATAATACACCATCTTGTTTAGCCAAATCCACTAGTGATAATTTCATTTCTAAGAGTGACAAACAGGTTAGTTCATCTAATGCTAGCTCAAACAAGTGTTTTAAATGCTAGGGCTATGGGCATATTGCTTTTGAATGTCCAAATTGCAGAGTTATCACTTTGATGGAGGAAGAAATTGATGAGCCCAATGAAACTTTTAATGAACCATATTATGATGAAGAGATTGTATATGCTGATGAAGGCGAAGTGCTTATAATTCAAAGGAGTTTGAATATGACTCCTAAGAAAGATAATGATGATTGGCTGAGAGAAAGTATTTTCCATACAAGGTGAACTTCTCATGGGAAAATCTGTGATATAATCACCGATGGAGGTAGTTGCTCTAATATTGTGGCATCAAAGATGGTGGAGAAATTGAAGCTAAATACTTAACAACATCCAAAACCTTACCAAATTCAGTGGTTTTGTAAAGGAAATGAGGTCAGGGTGAATAAAAGATGTCTAGTTCAATTTTCTATTCGGAAGAACTATCATGATGAAATCTAGTTTGATGTAGCCCTCATGGATGTTGCTCATTTATTGTTAGGTAGACCATGACAAGATGATAGGAGAGTAATTCATGATGGTTTTAGAAATACTTACTCATTTGTAAAATATGGTTTTAGGACTATTTTAGCTCCTTTAAAACCAGAATTCATTCCTCAACCTACTAAAGCGGCGGGAAGCACCTTGTTCACTGGAAAATTAATTGAGAAAGAATTGTTAAATAGCAAAGGAGTCTATGCTTTCGTGCTAGTAAAAGAATCAAAAGCTAAATTGAGTGAGCTCAACCCATTAGTTTAACCTCTCTTGGAGGAATTACCTCATGGATTTACACTCATGAGAGATATCTAGCACCATATTGACTTGATTCCAGGCTCCATTCTTCCAAACAAGGTAGCCTATCGCATAAATCCTAAAGAACATGAAGAGCTGCAGAGGCAAGTTGATGAATTATTGACTAAGGGGTTGGTGAGGGAGAGCATGAGTCCATGTGTTGTTCTAGCCCTCTTGGTACTAAGAAAAGATGGGTCTTGGAGTATGTGTGTGGATAGCAGAGTTGTCAACCAAATCACTATCAAGTACAAATTTCCTATTCCTAGACTTGATGATTTACTTGATCAGTTACATGGTGCTGTCATTTTCTCAAAAATTGATATTTGTAGTGGTTATCATCAAATTAGAATGAGGGAAGGAGATGAATGGAAAACAACCTTTAAAAGAAGAAATGGTGTTTATGAATGGCTGGTTATGCCATTTGGGCTCTCAAATGCACCTAGTACATTTATGCGTGTTATGACTCATGTTTTCAAACCATTCATGGGAATATTTGTTATTGTTTATTTTGATGACATTCTTGTTTACAGCAAATCTGATTCACATTTAGAGCATCTGAAGCTAGTGTTTCAAGTTTTAAGAGAGCGAAAGTTCTATGCAAACTTGAAGAAGTGGCATTTCTTCATAAACAACATTGTATTTTTGGGCTATGTAGTAACTTCTAAAGGGATTGAAGTGGATTCTACCAAGATTGAGGCAATTGCTAGCTGGCCCATTCCTAAATCTATTAATGATGTAAGAAGCTTTCATGGCCTTGTTTCCTTTCACCGTAGGTTCATTAAGGGGTTCAGCACTCTTGTTGCTCAAATTACTGAGTGCTTTGAAGGGGAACTCATTTCAATGGACAGAAGCAGCCACCAAAAGCTTCAAAATGATCAAAAAGAAGATGATAGAAGCTCCAATTCTTGTTCTTCTAGATTTTGAAAAGATCTTTGAAGTTGAATGTGATGTTTCAAATGTGGGCATTGATGTTGTTCTTAGTCGAGAAGGCAAACCAATTGCATTTTTTAGTGAGAAGCTTAATGTTGCTAGAAGGAGGTACTCAACTTATGACATGGAGTTCTATGCCATTATTAGAGTTCTAGATCATTGGAGTCACTACTTGCTTCCTAAACAATTTGTTCTTTATTCTAATCATGAAGCATTGAAGTACTTGAATTCACAACACACATTGAGTAGTTGTCATGCCACATAGGTTGAATTTCTTCAGCCTTATTCTTTCTCCATTAAACATAAAGCTGGAAAAATTTAATAAAGTTGTTGATGCTTTGAGTAGGAGACATTGCCTTCTTCGGACAATGGAAGCAAAGGTGCTCGGGTTTGAAATTGTGAAAGGACTTTATGCAAATGATTCTGATTTTTGTTTTATTTGGGAGTCTGACGGGTGCCAAACCGTACAAAATTAAACTACTAATTGCAACTAATTTGTAGTATAGGATGCAACCAGTGTCGTCTCTCAAGGACTCACCGGAACAACTAATCTAATAAGACTTAAGCAAGAACAGAATAAAAGGGGGGTTTGTGTTGAATGCAGAATGTTAAGAATCTAGAAAGCAGTAAACTGAATTTATCAAATAAGAGAAAACACAATCAACTCAAGTAGGCAACCAAACCTTAATCCATCCTTGTTCACTAAAGATAACCTAGATCTGATTTAATTCTTGGTTAAGTGTTACCTGAAATCCCTAACAGTAACACTTAGAAGAATTCCTACTGATTTACCAATTAGGATTCAATTAATCATGGAATTAAGACTCTAGGCAACCGCTCTATATCACTAAGTCCAGATTAATTTAATAACCGAATTATCCAAGTTAACCATATATTAAAGACCTTTAAAGTATGATTATCAATCTGATTACTATTATGAATCTAAGCAACCAATTTAAATTCATACAAAGCATGCATGCAATTAAAATACCATTCAATCACATGAAGAAGGGAAGAAACAGTAATTCAAATTAAATTAAATCAAACCCGGTTGAAGCACAGGAACTCTGGATTATTAAGTTTGACTCCTCTTGAATTGATTACAAACGAACTTAGCCCTCCATTGAAGGCTTAAACACAAGGCAAAAGTAGAAAAATGAACTCAGAAAACAGGAGGCAGCAGCTGCTCAAGGTAATTTCGTATCTCTTCTGCTTGGCGTATTTTCCTTAACAACTTGAGAATAAATACTAGCTGGCTGCCTCCTCTAGGTTTTCTAATTACAAAATAAACCTAGTTTCCTAAATTATTAATGGTAAAAACGTGATCAAGCCCTAGTGTCATGTGTGATGGCCCAATAAGCAGATGTTGGCCCAAATAAACATGCTCTGGTCCAATAGGGAGGCCTAAGGAAAGGAATTAGTCAATGCTGGGCGGATGCAGAAAATCTGGACTGCTTGCACACAAATTTCAGTTGGCCAGACGCAAGAATTAGCTTTTGGGCTCCGCATATGAAATATAGAATTTTCTGTTAGCTTTCCAAAAAAACTAGAATCACTTCAATTGGACATTTGAGCCAAAGATATGGTGAACAATGTAAGCAGTGCCAGAATTTAACAGTTAAGCAATTAAAATCTACAAGCACCAACAAATCCAAATCTACAAAACATGTCTAAAGGCCATAAAAATCACTAGAAACACATAATAAAAGACTAAGTATAAGGGAAACAAATAGTGTAAAATAATGTGTTATCAAATTCCTCCACACTTAGCTTTTTGCAGTCCTGGGCAAAATCACAAGAAACAAACTAACTAGAATAAGAAAATAGCTCTCTAATCAAATCAAGAATGCAAAGATTAAGGTAAGAAAACAATTCAAATTTAAAGAATAGCAACACTCATGGAACAATATCTTTTGTCAACTAGAGAACACATAACATGACAATTTCTTTTAATAGGAATGAGTCAAAGTAAATAGCCTCTCACAAGATAAATTAATGCTCTCAATTCTCTCAAGTGTCTAAGGTAAGTGTTTATCTCAAATCATCCTATCAAAAATCACACTACCATAAGCTTGTTCATATTCTCAATCTCCACTACCTATGTCACATGCTTAACACAAATCAAAATGACTTTTAAAGGGTTGTAATGGGGAAAGGTAAAGGGATGGCAATAATATGGAAAAATAGCTAAAGCACCCAAGGAATCACAAAGAGCATCTAATAATGGAGAAATTCAAGTACTTTATGCATCTTGACTTTTGAGCTTCAACTCATTTTTTTCTTTTCCCAAAACAACTTTATTCTTTTTCTGCTGCTATATATATATATATATATATATATATATTTTTTTTTCATTTTTCTTCTTCTTTTTGAAGCATAACATTTAACAATTCAGCCACAACTTGATGCTTTTTTTTTGTAAGAATTCACTCCCTTTTTATTCAATGCAATGCTCTTCAATTCCTAAGGGTTGGGTAGGACATGGTTTTACACTTAGGCTTGCAATGAGCTACACATGAAAGAAAAGATCATTAGGCTCAAAAGGGGAAATCAAAGGATAACATCAAGGTTAGCTATTTGGTCAAGTAGCTTCTCAAAGAAAGGAATGCCTTAATCACTTTTATGCATGCATGTGCAAATGTAACCTCAACTAAGAAACAGAAAAAGTTCTAGAGTGTCAAATTGATAGATGAAAACACACAAGTAAGAATTATGAAATATGGCTCAAATCCTCACAGCTTATAAGACTACCAAGAATCAACTCATCCAAATCAAATTTTGTTGCCATATCACTTAAATCCAAGAAGCAAGATAATTGTCCACTTATGTTGTAGCACTTTAGAATCAAAATTGCTTCAAACTACTCTCTTCACAACTCTTAAATTAATTTGAAAGAACCAGAAAATTCTAAAAACAAAACAGAAAAGCAACAAACCTAAAAGAAAACAGAAAACAAAATTTTAAATGACAAAAACAGCAAAGCAAAATAACAGAAAACAGAAACAACATGCTAAAAGCATAGAAAATAGCAAACAAAAATTCTAAAAACAGTAAAACAGTGAATTAAATAACAGAAAAAAGCATACAGAAAGTTTTTAAAAACACCAAAACAGAAAACACACAAAAATTAAAACAGAAACAGAAACTTAAAAACAGCAAAACAGAAAGCATAAAAACAGCACAGCAAGCTAATCCCTCCCCCACACTTAAATTTTTGCAGTGTCAATAGTAAAAGCAAGACACTAAAAATAAAAGAGAAATGGAAAGAAAATAGCTTGTGGGTTTAAGTCTCATAGAGGGCAGCAGACAAGTGCACCTCCTCCACCACTTGCTCTTGAAAACCCTTATAAAAAGGTTTCAGCCGATGTCCATTCACTGGGAAAGTCTTATTGGTTGCTTCATTCTTGATCTCAACTGCACCATAAGGAAAGACATGAGTCACCACAAAAGGACCCATCCACCTAGAACAAAGCTTGCCAAGCATTAGTTTGAGGCGGGAATTATAGAGCAGCACTTTTTGACCAATGTGGAACTCTTTTCTCGCCAACAACTTGTCATGGACAACCTTGGTCTTTTCTTTATAAATTCTGGAATTCTCATAAGCTTCCAACCTGATTTCTTCCAATTCTTGTAGTTGCAGCTTCTTTTGAGAACCAGCTTGAGCCAAGTCAATATTACACTGCTTCACTGCCCAATACGCATTATGCTCTATCTCCACTGGAAGGTGGCATGCCTTGCCAAAGACTAGCTTATAAGGTGACATGCCTACAGGGGTCATGTAGGCAGTCCGATAAGCCCACAATACATCATCCAACCGCAGGCTCCAATCTTTTCTGTTGGGTTGGACAGTCTTCTCTAAAATCTGCTTGATCTCCCTATTTGACACTTCTGCTTGTCCATTGGTTTGTGGATGGTAAGGGGTTGACACCTTGGGCACCACACCATAATTTTTCAACAAAGCAGCCATGTGCCTATTGCAGAAGTGCGAACCTCGGTCACTGATTATTGCTCTTGGGATGCCAAACCTGTAGAAAATGTGAGTCCTGACAAAATCTAAGACAACACGAGAATCATCAGTCCAGGTGGCCTTAGCCTTTACCCATTTAGAAACATAATCCACAACTAATAGGATATACACAAAACCAAAAGAAGTAGGAAAGGGACCCATGAAATCAATACCCCAAACATCAAATATCTCACAAAACAGTAAAGGTTGTTGAGGCATCTCATTCCTACAGGAAATATTTCCTGTCGTTGGCATTGGGCACAATTCTTACAAAAGTTATGTGCATCATGAAACAAGGTAGACCAATAAAGTCCACAATCTAAAATTTTCCTAGCAGTGTGTTGTGGTCCAAAATGACCACCACATGCAGAATTATGGCAAAATTGTAAAATAGATTCAATCTCATGTCCAGGCACACACCTCCTAATGACTTGATCACTACACAGTCTCCACAAATAAGGGTCATCCCATACATAAAATTTGACTTCACTTTTAAGCTTATCTACTTGATGCTTCTTAAAATAGGCAGGTAACTCAGAAGCAACTAAGTAATTTACCAAGTCAGCATACCAAGGATCTTTACCATCTTTACCTTGCAGCTAATAAAGCTGCTCATCCGAGAAGGTCTATCTGATAGGAAGGCTATCCAAAGTCAGTGGGATCCGGCTTAAGTGATCTGCTACCAAGTTCTCAGCTCCACTATTGTCTCTGATCTCAAGGTCGAATTCTTGCAAGAGTAGCATCCATCTAATGAGCCTAGGCTTTGCATCCAGCTTCTTAAGCAAGTACTTCAAAGCTGCATGGTCAGAGAAAGCAATTACTTTAGAATTCAGTAAGTATGAACGAAATTTATCAAAAGCAAAAACAATAGCAAGAAGCTCTTTCTCAGTGGTGGTATAATTTGCTTAGGCAGCATCCAGAGTGCGAGATGCATAATAAATGATGTGGGACAGCTTGTCCACTCGCTGTGCAAGGACAACGCCTACTGCAAAGTTTGATGTATCACACATTAGCTCGAAGGAGAACTCCTAGTTAGGTGGCTGCATGATGGGAGGAGAAGTAAGGCTCTGCTTCAGCTGATCAAAGGCTGCTCTGCACTACCTATCAAATTTGAAATCCACTTCTTTTTAGAGAAGCCTAGATAGTGAAAGAGCAATCTTGCTGAAGTCCTAGATGAATCGCCTGTAAAACCCTGCATGACCAAGAAAGGAACGCACTTCCCGCACAGAAGTGGGGTAGGGTAAAGAGGCAATAACATCTATCTTAACCTTATCTACTTCAATCCCTTTGCTAGAAATTACATGCCCTAAAACTATGCATTGTTCTACCATGAAGTGACATTTCTTAAAATTAAGAACAAGGTTAGTCTCAATGCATCTATCAAGTACTCTAGCAAGGCTATCTAAACATGCATCAAGAGATGAGCCATATACAGTAAAGTCATCCATGAATACTTCCATGCAGTGTTCTAAAAAATCAAAAAGTATGCTCACCATACACCGCTGGAATGTACCAGGGGCATTACACAGGCCGAAGGGCATCCTCCTATATGCAAATGTGCTAAAGGGGCAGGTGAAAGTCGTCTTCTCCTGATCCTCTAGGGCTATGTGAATCTGAAAATAGCCTGAGAAGCCATCTAGGAAGCAGTAATGGGACTTCCCTGCCAACCTCTCCAGCATCTAATCAATGAAAGGCAGCGGGAAGTGGTCTTTCCTTGTTGCCTGGTTGAGTCATCTATAGTCAATGTAGACGCACCAGCTGTTCTGCACTCTAGTGGGAATCAACTTGTTCTTCTCATTGGCCACTACAATGATGCCACTTTTCTTGGTAACCACTTGCACTGGACTCACCCATTTACTGTCTGAGATGGGGTAAATTATGCAGGTTGATAACAGCTTGCTCACTTCTTTCTTGACCACATCCAGAATCAACGGGTTAAGTCGCCTTTGTGGCTGCCTCACTGGTTTAGCTTCTTCCTCTAGTAAAATCTGATGCATGCAGGTGGAAGGGCTAATGCCAGGAATGTTTGCAAGTGTCCATCCGATGGCTGTCTTCCGCTGCTTCAAATTCTGCAATAACCTCTCTTCTTAGTCAGGTTACAGATTGTTGGCTATGATGACAGACAGCTTCTCTTCTTCTTCCAGGAAGGCATACTTGAGATGATCAAGTAACGGTTTTAGCTCCAGTATAGGTGGCTGTTGTACAGAGGGGACTAATTTGGTTGGAGACGCCAAATCTGTTGCCTGAAGCTCAGCAACACCTGCAAGTTCTGCACTATGCTCCAAAACGATCTCATCATGTCCTAAATAGTTAGAAATTTCAGAACAGGCAGCACAACTCCCATCACAATTAGTACATGTAGGGCACTCTAAAGTATCTAGCAAGCCTACTATATTAAGAAATTCAGCTACCAATTCAGCATGCACATCATCAACTAGCAGGTCTATGATATCTATTTGGAACACTGAATGCTCTTCTATAGGGTGTTTCATGGCATCACTTAAATTAAAATGAATTACAGTGTCACCAAATTCCATGGAAAGGGTACCAGTATGCACATCAATTATGGTCTTAGTAGTTTTAAGGAAGGGTCTACCTAAGATCAAAGGGGCATGTCTAGATGTAGACTCATCCTCCATATTTAACACATAAAAATCTGCTGGAAATATTAAATCATTTACCCTAACCAAAACATCCTCAAGAAG
>QAOA01005309.1:85105-194350 GCA_003255065.1 Cercis canadensis
AGTTAGGTGGCTGCATGATGGGAGGAGAAGTAAGGCTCTGCTTCAGCTGATCAAAGGCTGCTCTGCACTACCTATCAAATTTGAAATCCACTTCTTTTTAGAGAAGCCTAGATAGTGAAAGAGCAATCTTGCTGAAGTCCTAGATGAATCGCCTGTAAAACCCTGCATGACCAAGAAAGGAACGCACTTCCCGCACAGAAGTGGGGTAGGGTAAAGAGGCAATAACATCTATCTTAACCTTATCTACTTCAATCCCTTTGCTAGAAATTATATGCCCTAAAACTATGCATTGTTCTACCATGAAGTGACATTTCTCAAAATTAAGAACAAGGTTAGTCTCAATGCATCTATCAAGTACTCTAGCAAGGCTATCTAAACATGCATCAAAAGATGAGCCATATACAGTAAAGTCATCCATGAATACTTCCATGCAGTGTTCTAAAAAATCAGAAAGTATGCTCACCATACACCGCTGGAATGTACTAGGGGCATTACACAGGCCGAAGGGCATCCTCCTATATGCAAATGTGCCAAAGGGACAGGTGAAAATCGTCTTCTCTTGATCCTCTAGGGCTATGTGAATATGAAAATAGCCTGAGAAGCCATCTAAGAAGCAGTAATGGGACTTCCCTGCCAACCTCTCCAGCATCTAATCAATGAAAGGCAGCGGGAAGTGATCTTTCCTTGTTGCCTGGTTGAGTCGTCTATAGTCAATGCAGACGCACCAGCTGTTCTGCACTCTAGTGGGAATCAACTTGTTCTTCTCATTGGCCACTACAATGATGCCACTTTTCTTGGGAACCACTTGCACTGGACTCACCCATTTACTGTATGAGATGGGGTAAATTATGCAGGTTGATAACAGCTTGCTCACTTCTTTCTTGACCACATCCAGAATCAACGGGTTAAGTCGCCTTTGTGGCTGCCTCACTGGTTTAGCTTCTTCCTCTAGTAAAATCCGATGCATGCAGGTGGAAGGGCTAATGCCAGGAATGTTTGCAAGTGTCCATCCGATGGCTGTCTTCCGCTGCTTCAAATTCTGCAACAACCTCTCTTCTTAGTCAGGTTACAGATTGTTGGCTATGATGACAGGCAGCTTCTCTTCTTCTTCCAGGAAGGCATACTTGAGATGATCAAGTAACGATTTTAGCTCTAGTATAGGTGGCTGTTGTACAGAGGGGACTAATTTGGTTGGAGACGCCAAATCTGCTGCTTGAAGCTCAGCAACACCTGCAAGTTTTGCACTATGCTCCAAAACGATCTCATCATGTCCTAAATAGTTAGAAATTTCAGAACAGGCAGCACAACTCCCATCACAATTAGTACATGCAGGGCACTCTAAAGTATCTAGCAAGCCTACTATATTAAGAAATTCAGCTACCAATTCAGCATGCACATCATCAACTAGCAGGTCTATGACATCTATTTGGAACACTGAATGCTCTTCTAGAGGGTGTTTCATGGCATCACTTAAATTAAAATGAATTACAGTGTCACCAAATTCCATGGAAAGGGTACCAGTATGCACATCAATTATGGTCTTAGTAGTTTTAAGGAAGGGTCTACCCAAGATCAAAGGGGCATGTCTAGATGTAGACTCATCCTCCATATTTAACACATAAAAATCAGCTGGAAATATTAAATTATTTACCCTAACTAAAACATCCTCAAGAAGACCTGCAGGATATGTTGTGCTTCTATTAGCAAACTGAATGACTACTCCAGTGGGCTTCAGTTCTCCAATCTGTAGTGATGAATAAATAAACTTGGCCATCACGTTAATTAAAGCTCCCAGATCTAGCATGGCATTTGTAAATTGCTTGTCTTCAATAGTGCAGGAAATGGTGAAAGTCCTAGGATCAGTGCACTTGGATGGCAAGTTAGGTTGAATCATGGCTGACACGTTTCTTCCCATGCTCACTTTCTCATTACCCTTCAGCTTCCTCTTATGGGTACACAAATCCTTAAAAAACCTTGCATACTTGGGAATCTGTTTGATGGCTTCCAGGAGAGGTATATTGACTTCTACCTTCCTAAAAGTATCTATGATCTCTCTATCTAGCTCATGCTCAGCAATTTTCTTGGACTATGTAACTCTGTTTGGAAATGGGAGAGGAATGCTGGGGGTAGAGCTCTATGCCTGGTCCTGAAGGTGCAATGGCTTCTGTTTTAGGATAGCTTTAGGGTCTACAGAGTCTGGATTTTTTTCTTGGACAGAATTGTGCACTGTGGAAGGCAGGCTAAGTTCTGGAACACTCACTTCCTTACCACTACGCAGGGTTATGGCACTCACATTGCCTCTCAGATTGGTGACTATTTGAGAAGGTAAACTGTCAGAACCTTGAGACTTTAACTCACTAATGGTGGTTGCAAGTTGGCCTATCTGAGTCTCCAAGCTCTGAATACTAGTCTCAGTCCTCTGTTGGAATTGGATGTTGCTGCTAGCCAGCTGTTTCACTAAATCTTCCAAGCTTGGTTCTGGCTTGTTAGCTTGCTGCATAGGCTGCTTCATTGGTGCTTGGAACTGCTGGTTGCTTGAACTTGCATTGTACCTAGGCTGCTGTGGCTGGTACGTTTGTTGCTGCTAGTAGGTTTGACCAGAATTGCTTCCATACCTTAAGTTCGGGTGATCTCTTCAGCCAGGGTTATATGTTGAAGAGTGGGGGTCATATCTGAGCTGCTGGTAAGGTCTACCAGGAAAGACACCAGCCACTACTTCAGTGTTATCCTGGAGGGTAAGACACTGATCCGTCGGATGACTGGCTAGGGCACAAATGCCACATAGCTTGGCAGGAGCTTGAACTTGTGTGTGGCCCATTGCTAACTGTCTAACCAAAGAGGTCAACTCCTCCAAACGGTTCTCCGCCTTCTGTTGATCCACCATCTGCACCTCATTCACTCCCCTAGCAGGAGTAACCATCCTTGTGCCAAATTGATGTGCATTGGTTGCCATGTTTTTGATTAAGTCTCTTGCAGCCGCAGGGGTCTTGTCCACCAAGGCACCTCCAGAAGCAGCATCCATATAACTTCTATCCGTAGGAAGAAAACCTTCATAGAAGTACTGGATGAGTAGCTGGTCATTGATTTGGTGATGAGGACAGCTCCCACACAGTTTCTCAAATCTCTCCTAGTATTCATTTAAAGTCTCTCCATTATGTTACCTTATGCCACATATCTCTTTCCGGATGGCAGCAGCTCTTGAGGCAGGGAATAATCTTTCAAGAAAGCACCTCTTCAAGTCATTCCAACATGTGATGATGGATGGCTGCAAGTATAGCCAATCTTTTGCTGCTCCATCTAATGAAAAGGGAAAGGCCCTCAGCTTGATGTGCTCTTCTTCAATTGACTGAGGCTTCATGGTAGAACATACTATGTGAACTTCCTTCAAATGCTTGTGAGGATCTTCACCTGCAAGTCCATGAAACTTTGGGAGCAAGTGTATTAATCCAGACTTTAATTTAAAATTAGCATCAGGATACTGAATAAACAAAGGTTGGTAATTATCATCAGGGGCAGCCAACTCCTTAAGAGTCCTAGCCCTAACATGCATGCCATTATTTCCAGCCCCATTATTAGTAGCAAGATCAACCTCAGGATTAATGTCATTGGCAGCCATATTATGCTCTATATGATTAGGAGTTCTACGTGCCCTAGCAAATGTGTGCAAAGTTCTCTCTATTTCAGAATCACCTTCAAGTAGTTCAAAATGAGAGGACCGAGTCATACACCATGCAAATCAAAAGACAAAAATACTCTAAAACATACTAGAACACACAGAAATAGTAAAACAATGAAGCAATGAAAGAAAAGGGTAAAAACCAAAACACACCAAAAGCACTAGACAAAGGCAAAAAGACACCAAAATAACACTAGTTGACCCATCTAAACATTTTTAAAAACATTTCTACCACCATAACATGAAAGCTTGATGAAAATAAAACTCAACAATCAAATAAAAAATCTTAAAAAATTGAAAAAATGGTCAAAACGATGGAATTCGGCTTAAAAATGTAGATCTCATAGCATTAGCAATGACTATTGATTGCCAGGCCATTTTCCTTCAACTAACTAAGTTTTAGATCAATCAGAGCACAAAATTTTGGCCAGAATAGTACACACAAAAACCACTAAATCAAACTGAAGCAAGGGGAAAACAAAGGGAAACTGGTACCAAGATACCAGAATTCACACAATGGAAACCTAAAACATCAAAGGAAACAAAATAACAAGAAAAAATTATCACCACAATGCTCAGAAAGTATAAAAAATATTTTGCCAAAAAGTGAACAAAGACGGCAAAGGAGACAGAATAATGGCAAAAGAGGCTAAACAAGGGCAATAACAACACAAAGTTCACCTCACAATGCTTCTCACAATGCAATTCCTCTATCCACTAATTTGTAGCTCAATCTCAGTTGGTCAAAATCAAAAACAAGACAGAAACAAAAACACTAAACAGAGAAAGAAAACTTAAACAGATAAGGAAAACAAAATAGGAAAGCAAGTAGAACAGGAAGAGAATGATGAAGAACAATGACCAGAAACAAGAAAAATAAGCAAACAAAACAGTAACAAAAGAGTCCTAAGAAGATTAATATGTTAGGTGAATTCCCTGGCAACAGCGCCAAAATTTTGACGGGTGCCGAACCGTATAAAATTAAACTACTAATTGTAACTAATTTGTAGTATAGGATGCAACCAGTGTCGTCTCCCAAGGATTCACCGGAACAACTAATCTAATAAGACTTAAGCAAGAACAGAATAAAAGGGGGTTTGTGTTGAATGCAGAATGTTAAGAATATAGAAAGCAGTAAACTGAATTTATCAAATAAGACAAAACGCAATCAACTCAAGCAGGCAACCAAATCTTAATTCATCCTTGTTCACTAAAGATAACCTAGATCTGATTTAATTCTTGGTTAAGTGTTACCTGGAACCCTTAACAGTAACACTTAGAATTCCTACTGATTTACCAATCAGGATTCAATTAATCATGGAATTAAGACTCTAGGCAACCGCTCTATATCACTAAGTTCAGATTAATTTGATAACCGAATTATCCAAGTTAACCATATATTAAAGACCTTTAAAGTGTGATTATCAATCTGACTACTGTTATGAATCTAATCAACCGATTTAAATTCATGCAAAGCATGCATGCAATTAAAATACCATTCAATCACATGAAGAAGGGAAGAAACAGTAATTCAAATTAAATTAAATCAAACCCGGTTGAAGCACAGGAACTCTGGATTATTAAGTTTGGCTCCTCTTGAATTGATTACAAACGAACTTAGCCCTCCATTGAAGGCTTAAACACAAGGCAAAAGTAGAAAAACGAACTCAGAAAATAGGAGGCAGCAGCTGCTCAAGGTAATTTCGTATCTCTTCTGGTCGGTGTATTTTCCTTAACAACTTAGGAATAAATACTAGCTGGCTGCCTCCTCTAGGTTTCCTAATAGTTTCCTAATTACAAAATAAACCTAGTTTCCTAAATTATTTATAGTAAGAATGTGATTAAGCCCTAGTGTCATGTGTGCTGGCCCAATAAGAAGATGTTGGCCCAAATAAACATGCTCTGGTCCAATAGGCAGGCCTAAGGAAAGGAATCAGTCAATGCTGAGCGGATGCAGAAAATCTGGACTGCTTGCACGCGAATTTCAGTTGTCCATACGCGAGAATCAGCTTCTGGGATCTTCATATGAAATGTAGAATGTTCTGTCAGCTTTCCAACGAAATTGGAATCACATTAATCGGACATATGTAGCCAAAGATATGCTGAAAAACGTAAGCAGTGCCAGAATTTAACAGTTAAGCAATTAAAATCTACAAGCACCAACAAATCCAAATCTACAAAACATGTCTAAAGGCCATAAAAATTACTAGAAACACACACTAAAAGACTAAGTATAAAGGAAACAAATAGTGTAAAATAATGTGTTATCAGAGTCATGCTCTAAGGGCTCCAATAACCATTTCTTCTTGCAAGATGAGTTTCTTTTCAAAGACAGTAGGTTGTGCATTCCTCTTTTTTCTTTGCATGAGGCAATCATTACAGAAAGCTAATGGAGGTGGGCTTACTAGTCACTTTGGCAAACACAAGACCTTAACTCTTGTTCAAGAAAATTTCTATTGGCCAAAGCTTACTCATGATGTAATGAGAATTTAGAGCGATGTGTTGTTTGTCACAAGGCAAAGAGTCATGGGCAAAATATTGGGCTTTACACACCACATGATGAGAATCAAGGAAGCACCATCAAGACTCCAAATGAGCCATGGCAAGCAAAGAAGATGCAAGCGGCTTTTGGAGGGTTAATTGAGAAGATTTGGACTCAAATCTCAAGCCAAGAAGCAAGGAATGAAGAATGGGGGATTGTGTGCTTGATTCGGCTTTTAAAAGACACAAATGTTGAAAAAGGGTAGGACCCAGGCGCCCTAGCGCCCAAAGCAGTCCTGTCATATAGATAGGGTGCCCGAGCACACAACAAGGGGTGCCTTAGCTCCCTCCAAACAAAGAACATGCACCCCAGCGCTTGTTCCCTAGCACTTGGGCATTTTTTCTCAGCATGTGTTTTTATTTCCTTTTTGAATTGGGCTTCGTATCTTAGCTATTTTGGGCCCATTTTAATGACAATCATCCTAGGTTAGTTTTCCCTTTTAGTATTGGATTTGTATTAGGTGTTTGGGTATTTTATTTGGGTTAGGCCCTTTTACCCAATTAGGTTAATTAGGTTTTGCTTTGTTCTAAAGGGAAACCATTCCCCTTATGATGGTCAGAATTCAGAATTTAGTACAATTGAAAGGTTTTCTCCTTTCTTGATTCTTCTGAAGAACTCTTAGAACTTATCAAGAATCCTAGGTTCTTGTGGCGGTCTCCCGGCTTATCACTCTCCCCCTCATCCCCGTCTAGAGTGTGGCGCCTAAATTTTCTATACATCCGGTTCTTACCTCTATCGGTAATGGGTTAAGGTCTATTAATTTTTATTTTCTGAATATATGAACTTGATTGGACATTCTTCAGGCATTTGAGTCTCTACCAATTGTGATTGGGTTTCGGGCAAATCCTAGAGGTTCTCGTCATTTAGTATCAAAGCTTGTGGTTTTAATCAAGTTTCAATTATCCATTTTGATTTTTCTGAATTTTTTTTTCCATCTTTCTTGCTGTTCTAGTCATTGTTTTTCTTTGTTCTTGCTAGTTTCTTTTTGTTCTTGCTTTCAATTTCCTGGAAAAATTTTCTGGGTTATCTTTTCTATTATTTCACTTTGTGTCCTGGTAGGCCCATAAGGTGATGTTTGGGTGTGTTCTATTTCCAATTTTTATGATTTTTCTATGTTAAATGCAATTTTTGAGCTACTGAAATCTCTAGCTTATCATTTGAACTTGTAAGAAGCATGATTGCAACAATAGTATAAAAAAAAAATTTTGGGCAAAGTATGAACATTCAAAATGTTCTTGAGAAAAATAATTGGAAATTTGTATAAAAAAAAAAGAAAAAAAATTATGGAATAGATGGAAAATAGTGAAATTAAGTGCCCTTTAAATTGTTTGATGCTTAATAAGTTAGCTTTGAGTTGAGATTGCTCCTTTTTGCTCAAATTGTGTTTGAATTTGTTGGATTAACTTAGAAATTAAAAAAAAAAAAATATGTTGCATCTTGGTTTTGAATTCCCAAGTGCCTTGTTAATTGCATTTTCTTCTTGTTTGTGAATACTGTTTGGTGTTGAATCCCATTTATCTTTGTCCTTTACTTGAATTTTGTTTACTTGATTCTTCATTTTTGTTGTTGTGCTTAAATCCATCCCTTGAATTCCTTGTGTTTGTGCCATACTTTCCATTCTTGTGGTGAGTGATTTTCTGTGCCATACTTCATTTTTGTGGTTTGTTTGTTAGTTCAATAAAGAACTAAAGAAAGATAATTAAGAGTGGTANATGCTTAATAAGTTAGCTTTGATTTGAGATTGCTCCTTTTTGCTCAAATTGTGTTTGAATTTGTTGGATTAACTTAGAAATTAAAAAAAAAAAAATTATGTTGCATCTTGGTTTTGAATTCCCAAGTGCCTTGTTAATTGCATTTTCTTCTTGTTTGTGAATACTATTTGGTGTTGAATCCCATTTATCTTTGTCCTTTACTTGAATTTTGTTTACTTGATTCTTCATTTTTGTTGTTGTGCTTAAATCCATCCCTTGAATTCCTTGTGTTTGTGCCATACTTTCCATTCTTGTGGTGAGTGATTTTCTGTGCCATACTTCATTTTTGTGGTTTGTTTGTTAGTTCAATAAAGAACTAAAGAAAGATAATTAAGAGTGGTAAAAAGCAAGAGTGTGTGAGTGCATTAGAGGGTAAAAGCTAACTAGTGTGCTTAAACACAAGGGTTGTGTGACATCATTGAGTGCAAACATGTGAGAGAGAGTGCTGTGAGGTTTCCTAACTAACAAAATTTTCAGGTTTCACAACATGGATAAAAAAAGTGAGGTGGGAAACCAAGCTTTTACACTCCATGCTACGAAAGGGCACTTTGAGCACATCAATTTGAGGTTTGATGAGATGCATGACAAAATGGGTAGATATGAAAATGATTTGCAAAGGAAGCAGCCACCTAGAGCTCCTGAAGTAAGGAGGAGAAATAGGATGGTTGTTGAGGAGAATGAAGAAGAGAGTGGCCAAAGCAACTCCAAAGACCAAGATCATTTTGCTAGGCATGAAAGAGTTGAAAGGAGAGCAAGACATGAAGACAACATCTCACTACGTGCCATGTCAATGGGAATGTATGCAACATGATCATTGATGGTGGTAGTTGCACAAATATTGCTAGTACTACCTTAGTTGATAAGCTGAATTTTCCTAGTTTAAAGCATCCTAGGCCTTATAGCTTGAAATTTTTAGATGATTGTGGAAAGGTTAGGGTGACTAAGCAAGTATTAGTTTCATTTGCTATTGGTAGATATAAGGATGAAATTCTTTGTGATATTGTACCAATGCATGTAGGACATATACTTTTGGGAAGGCCTTGGCAATTTTATAGGCATGTGACCCATGATGGGTATATGAATAGGTATTCTTTTACCTTGAACAAACAACCTATTACTCTTGTACCTTTTTCTACCAAACAGGTATTTAATGATCAAGTGAGACTAAAGAAAGAGACTGAAACAAGAAAGGAGAGTAAGAGCTCAAAAGACAAAGAGGTTGAGAAGTTAAAAGAAAATAGTGCAAAAGAGGCCGAGAGCCCAAGTTGATAGAAAAAGAATGAGAAAGTCAAAAAAGAAGATAGCATTGAAAGAGAAAAGAAACAACAATTGAGTGTATATGCAAAAGAAAGTGAGCTTATTTCTCTTAGCACTAACAAACTTGATCTTTCTTTGCCTAGTGCTATTATACCTCTTTTGCAGGACTTTAGAGAAGCTTCCCAACATTAAATTAAGATCATTGAAACCATGTTGAAGCAAGAAGAATGACCTCTTGCATGCTTCATTAAGAAGCTACGTGGAGCTGCCCTGAATAACCCTACATACGACAAGGAGATGTATGCATTGGTAAGGGTGTGGGAGACGTGGAAACACTACCTTCTTCCGAAGGCATTTATGAGAGTGGTCTTCAAACTAGGAGCTTGGGTGAGGGACATTGCGATGATTCATAACAATGCTCACAAGTTAGAGCTACCTAGTGAGTATGGTGTAAATGCCAACTTAATGTAATTGATCTTTCTCCCTTTGGTGTAGGTGTAGATTTAAGGACAAATCTTTTCGAAGAGAGGGGGAATGATGAGAATCAAGGAAGCACCATCAAGACTCCAAATGAGCCATGACAAGCAAAGAAGATGCAAGCAACTTTTGGAAGGTTAATTGAGAAGATTTGGACTCAAATCTCAAGCCAAGAAGCAAGAAATGAAGAATGGGGGATTGTGTGCTTGATCGGATTTTAGAAGACACAAATGTTGAAAAAGGACAGGACCCAGGTACCCCAGTGCTCTCCAACTAGTGCCTAAAGTAGTCTTGTCATAGAGACAGGGCGTCCCAGCGCCTAGGCATTTTTCCTTAGCTCGCTTTTTTATTTCCTTTCTGAATTAGGCTTCGTATCTTAGCTATTTTAGGCCCATTTTAATGACAATCAACCTAGCTTATTTTCCCCTTTTAGTATTGGGTTTGTATTAGGAATTTGTGTGTTTTCTTTAGGTTAGGCCCTTTAACCCAATTAAGTTAATTATGTTTTGCTTTGTTTTAAAGGGAGACCATTCCCCTTATAATGGTCAAAATTCAGAATTTAGTAAAATTGAGAGGTTTTCTCCTTTATTGGTTCTTTTGAAGAACTCTTAGAACTTATCAAAAACTCTAGGTTCTTGTGGTGTTCTCCCAGCTTATCACTCTCCCCCTCATGCACCCCGTCTAGAGCGTGGCGCCTAAATTTTCTATACCTTTGGTTCTTTCCTCTCTTGGTAATAGGTCAAGTTCCCTTAATTTTTGTTTTCTAAATATATGAACTTAATTAGACATTCTTCAGGCTTTTAAATCTCTACCAATCGTGATTGGGTCTCGGGCAAATCCTAGAGGTTCTTTTCAACTTCCAGTACCAAATGCACCTTGGGAGGATATTAGTATTGATTTTGTTGTGGGTTTGCCTCACACTTAAAGAAGCAAGGATTATATTATGTGGTTGTTGATCATTTTTAAAAAATGGCTCAGTTTTTTCCTTGTAATAAAATTGTTGATGTTTCTATTGTTTTAGATCTTTATTTTAAGGAGATTGTAAAGCTTCATGGTATTCCAAAACCCATCACTTCAGATCGTGACTTGAAATTAATGAGTCACTTTTGGAGGACATTATGGAAGAAGCTGGGTACTAAATTTCAATTCAGCATCACTTGTCATCCACAACCTGATGAGCAAACTGAAGTTGTTAATAGAACTTTGGAAAATTTGTTGAGAAGTTTGGTGAAAAATAACATTAGAGAGTGGGATTTGCTCCTACTGACGGATGCCGAACCATACAAAATTACAATACTAATTGCAACTAAATTGTAGTATAAGATGCAACTAGTGTCGTCTCCCAATGATTCACCAGAATAGTTAATCTATTAAGACTCCAACGTGAATAGAATAGGGGGTTTGTGTTGAATGTAGAATAATAAGAGTTCAGAAAGCAATAAACAAAATTTAGTCAAGTAGAGAGAACGAAATTTAGTCAAGCAGGCAACCAAACCCTAATCCATCCTTGTTCAATAAAGGTTATCTAAATCTAATTTAATTCTTGATTAAATGTTACCTGGAACCCCTAACAGCAACACTTATAATTTCTACTAATTACTAATCAGGATTCAATTAATCTTGGAACTAAGAATCTAGACAACCGCTCTATATCACTAAGTCCAGATTAATTTGAGAAATGAATTGGCCAAGTTAACCATAAAATAAAGACCTTTAAAATATGATATCAATTTGATTACTGTAATAAACTTAATCAACCGATTTAAATTCATATAACACATGCAATTAAAATACCATTCAATCACATGAAGATGAGAAGAAGCAATCAATCAAATTGAATTAAATCAAACCCAGATTGAAGCACAAGAACTCTAAATTAGCAAGTCTGGTTCCTCTTGAATCGATTATAGAAGTACTTAGCCCTCCATGAAAGACATTAACACAAAGCAAAGGTCTAAACTCGAACTTAGAAACAGGAGGCAGCAGCTTCTGATGATAATATGGTGATCTCTATTATTCTCAACAACTTAAGAATAAATACTAACTGGTTGCCTCCTCTAGGTTTCCTAATTACAAAATAAACCTAGTTTCCTAAATCTTTAATGGTGAAAATGTGATTAAACTTTAGTGACATGTGTGCTGGCCCAAATAGCAGATGTTGGGCCAATAAATAGGTACTGGTCTAATAGGCAGGCCTAAGGAATAGAATAAGTCGATGCTGGGTAGAAACAGAAAATCTGGACTACTTGCACGCCAATTTAAGTTGTCCATACGCGAGAGCTTCTGGGATCTTCATATGAAATGTATAATTTTTTGTCAACTTTCCTACAAAACTGAAATCGCATCAATAGGACATTTGTAGCTCAAGATATAGTGAAAAATGTAAGCAGTGCCAGAAATCAACAATTATACAATTAAAATCCAAAAGCACCAACGAGTCCAAATCCACAAAATTCGTCTATGTGCTATGGAAATTAGCAGAAACACACTAAAAGTCTAAGTATAAGGGAAATAGATAGTGTAAAATAATGTCTTATCAAATTTCCCCACACTTAACTTTTTGCACTCCTGAGCAAAATCACAAGAATCAAACTAGAGGAAGAAAATAACTCTCCAATCAAATCAAGAATGCAAGGATTAAGGTAAGAAAACAATTCAAACTCAAAGAAACAGCAACACTCATGGAACAACATCTCTTGACAACTAGAGAACATACAATATGGCAATTTCATTTAATAGGAACGAGTCAAAGTAGATAGCCTCTCACAAGATAAATAAATGTTCTCAATTCTCTCAAGTGTCTAAGGTAAGTATTTCTCTCAAATCATCCTACTAAAATTGCCCTACCATAAGCTTGTTCATCTTCTCAATCTCTACTACCTATGTCACATGCATAACACAAATCAAAAGGACTTTTAAAGGGTTGCAATGGGAAAAGGTAAATGAATGACAATAAAATGGAAAAATGGCTAAAGCACCCAAGGAATCACAAAGAGCATCTGATTATGGAGAGATTCAAGTACTTTATGCATCTTGACTTTGGGCTTCAACTCATTTTTACTTTTCCCAAAAAACTTTATTCTTTTGCTGCTGCTGTATTTCCTTTTTTTTTTNTCTTCAAACTAGGAGCTTGGGTGAGGGACGTCGCGATGATCCATAACAATGCTCACAAGTTAGAGCTACCTAGTGAGTACGGTGTAAATGCCAACTTAATGTAATTGATCTTTCTCCCTTTGGTGTAGGTGTAAATTTAAGGACAAATCTTTTCGAAGAGAGGGGGAATGATGAGAATCAAGGAAGCACCATCAAGACTCCAAATGAGCCATGACAAGCAAAGAAGATGCAAGCAACTTTTGGAAGGTTAATTGAGAAGATTTGGACTCAAATCTCAAGCCAAGAAGCAAGAAATGAAGAATGGGGGATTGTGTGCTTGATCGGATTTTAGAAGACACAAATGTTGAAAAAGGACAGGACCCAGGTACCCCAGTGCTCTCCAACTAGTGCCTAAAGTAGTCTTGTCATAGAGACAGGGCGTCCCAGCGCCTAGGCATTTTTCCTTAGCTCGCTTTTTTATTTCCTTTCTGAATTAGGCTTCGTATCTTAGCTATTTTAGGCCCATTTTAATGACAATCAACCTAGCTTATTTTCCCCTTTTAGTATTGGGTTTGTATTAGGAATTTGTGTGTTTTCTTTAGGTTAGGCCCTTTAACCCAATTAAGTTAATTATGTTTTGCTTTGTTTTAAAGGGAGACCATTCCCCTTATAATGGTCAAAATTCAGAATTTAGTAAAATTGAGAGGTTTTCTCCTTTATTGGTTCTTTTGAAGAACTCTTAGAACTTATCAAAAACTCTAGGTTCTTGTGGTGTTCTCCCAGCTTATCACTCTCCCCCTCATGCACCCCGTCTAGAGCGTGGCGCCTAAATTTTCTATACCTTTGGTTCTTTCCTCTCTTGGTAATAGGTCAAGTTCCCTTAATTTTTGTTTTCTAAATATATGAACTTAATTAGACATTCTTCAGGCTTTTAAATCTCTACCAATCGTGATTGGGTCTCGGGCAAATCCTAGAGGTTCTTTTCAACTTCCAATACCAAATGCACCTTGGGAGGATATTAGTATTGATTTTGTTGTGGGTTTGCCTCACACTTAAAGAAGCAAGGATTATATTATATGGTTGTTGATCATTTTCAAAAAATGGCTCAGTTTTTTCCTTTTAATAAAATTGTTGATGCTTCTATTATTTTAGATCTTTATTTTAAGGAGATTGTAAAGCTTCATGGTATTCCAAAATCCATCACTTCAGATCGTGACTTGAAATTAATGAGTCACTTTTGGAGGACATTATGGAAGAAGCTGGGTACTAAATTTCAATTCAGCATCACTTGTCATCCACAACCTGATGAGCAAACTGAAGTTGTTAATAGAACTTAGGAAAATTTGTTGAGAAGTTTGGTGAAAAATAACATTAGAGAGTGGGATTTGCTCCTACTGACGGATGCCGAACCATACAAAATTACAATACTAATTGCAACTAAATTGTAGTATAGGATGCAACTAGTGTCGTCTCCCAATGATTCACCAGAACAGTTAATCTATTAAGACTCCAACGTGAATAGAATAGGGGATTTGTGTTGAATGTAGAATAATAAGAGTTCAGAAAGCAATAAACAAAATTTAGTCAAGTAGAGAGAACAAAATTTAGTCAAGCAGGCAACCAAACCCTAATCCATCCTTGTTCAATAAAGGTTATCTAAATCTAATTTAATTCTTGATTAAATGTTACTTGGAACCCCTAACAGCAACACTTATAATTTCTACTAATTACTAATCAGGATTCAATTAATCTTGGAACTAAGAATCTAGACAACCGCTCTATATCACTAAGTCCAGATTAATTTGAGAAATGAATTGGCCAAGTTAACCATAAAATAAAGACCTTTAAAATATGATATCAATTTGATTACTGTAATAAACTTAATCAACCGATTTAAATTCATATAACACATGCAATTAAAATACCATTCAATCACATGAAGATGAGAAGAAGCAATCAATCAAATTGAATTAAATCAAACCCGGATTGAAGCACAAGAACTCTAGATTAGCAAGTCTGGTTCCTCTTGAATCGATTATAGAAGTACTTAGCCCTCCATGAAAGACATTAACACAAAGCAAAGGTCTAAACTCGAACTTAGAAATAGGAGGCAGTAGCTTCTGATGATAATATGGTGATCTCTATTATTCTCAACAACTTAAGAATAAATACTAGCTGGTTGCCTCCTCTAGGTTTCCTAATGGTTTCCTAATTACAAAATAAACCTAGTTTCCTAAATCTTTAATGGTGAAAATGTGATTAAACTCTAGTGACATGTGTGCTGGCCCAAATAGCAGATGTTGGGCCAATAAATAGGTACTGGTCTAATAGGCAGGCCTAAGGAATGGAATAAGTCGATGCTGGGTAAAAACAGAAAATCTGGACTACTTGCATGCCAATTTAAGTTGTCCATACGCGAGAGCTTCTGGGATCTTCATATGAAATGTATAATTTTTTGTTAACTTTCCTACAAAACTGAAATCGCATCAATAGGACATTTGTAGCTCAAGATATAGTGAAAAATGTAAGCAGTGCCAGAAATCAACAATTATACAATTAAAATCCAAACGCACCAACGAGTCCAAATCCACAAAATTCGTCTATGTGCTATGGAAATTAGCAGAAACACACTAAAAGTCTAAGTATAAGGGAAACAAATAGTGTAAAATAATGTTTTATCAAATTTCCCCACACTTAGCTTTTTGCACTCCTGGGCAAAATCACAAGAATCAAACTAGAGGAAGAAAACAACTCTCCAATCAAATCAAGAATGCAAGGATTAAGGTAAGAAAACAATTCAAATTCAAAGAAACAGCAAACTCATGGAACAACATCTCTTGACAACTAAAGAACATACAACATGGCAATTTCATTTAATAGGAACGAGTCAAAGTAGATAGCCTCTCACCAGATAAATAAATGTTCTCAATTCTCTCAAGTGTCTAAGGTAAGTATTTCTCTCAAATCATCCTATTAAAATTACCCTACCATAAGCTTGTTCATCTTCTCAATCTCTACTACCTATGTCACATGCATAACACAAATCAAAAGGACTTTTAAAGGGTTGCAATGGGAAAAGGTAAATGAATGACAATAAAATGGAAAAATGGCTAAAGCACCCAAGGAATCACAAAGAGCATCTGATTATGGAGAGATTCAAGTACTTTATGCATCTTGACTTTGGGCTTCAACTCATTTTTACTTTTCCCAAAAAACTTTATTCTTTTGCTGCTGCTGTATTTCCTTTTTTTTTTCTTTTTTTTTTGAAGCATAACACTTGACAATTTCAGCCATAACCTAATGCTTTGTTTTTGTAAGAATTCACTCCCTTTTTAATCCAATGCAATGCTCTTCAATTTCAAAGGGTTGGGTAAGACATGGTTTTACACTTAGGCTTGCAATGAGCTACACATGAAAGAAATTATCATTAGGCTCAAAAAGGGGTAATCAAAGGATAACATCAAGGTTAGCTATTTGGTCAAGTAGCTTCTCAAAGAAAAAAATGTCTTAATCACTTTTATGCATGCATGTGCAAATGTAACCTCAACTAAGAAACAGAACAAGTTCCAAAATGTCAAATTGATAGATGAAAACACACAAGAAAGAATCATGACATATGGCTCAAATCCTCATAGCTTATAAGACTACCAAGATGTGGTATGTTCCACCATGAAGCCATAAGGAATTTCTGAAGAGCATGTCAAATTAAGGGAATTCCCTTTTATCCCTTGCAGATGTAGCCAAGGATTGGTTGTATTACCTTTCACAAGGCTCAGTTATGAATTGGAATGACATGAAGAGACTATTCCTTGAGAAGTTTTACCCTGCCTCTAGGACTGCTGCAATTAGAAAAGACATTTATGGTATAAGGCAGCTTCCAGGAGAGACTTTGCATGAATATTGGGAAAGATTTACTAAGTTGTGCTCAAGCTGCCCTCACCATCAGATTAGTGACCAATTATTGCTCCAGTATTTCTATGAAGGCCTCTCACCTATGGATAGATGTATGATTGATGCTGCCAGTAGAGGAGCATTGGTGGACAAAAAAACCCCTGAGGCTGTCAAGAATTTAATTTCTAAAATGGTTGACAATTCCTAACAGTTTGGTGCTCGGATGGTTCATACCACTAGAGGACTCAATGAGGTTGTTGTATCAACTGCTGACCAACAGAGGGTGGAGCCTAGACTTAATGAGTTGACATCCTTAGTTAGGCAATTAGTCATGGGGCAACATCAACAACCTGTCATTCAACCAGTGCAGCCACTTAGAGTTTATGGCATATGTGCTTGTACCTCCCACCCTACTGAAGCTTGTCCTACCCTTCAAGAGGATGCCTCTGCTTGTCCTAACCAAACAGCAGCTGTAGCCAATGTTTTCCCCAACAAGCCTCAATATTCTCAATCCTAGTATTACCAGCCTCACCAGCCAAGACATGATCATTTTTCTACCACATACAACCCTGGTTGGAGAGACCATCCTAACATAAGATATGAAAATATGCAACCATAACAACAATGTAGTTCCCAGCCTTACCAATCGTACTAAAATAGGCCACCAGGATTCCAGAATAGAGTACCATAGCCATTCTAACCTGCCAAGGAGCAAGCCACCACTTATGGCCAAAATGCACCTAGCCTAGAAGAGCTTATGAAGCAGTTAGCAGCCAACAATCTTCAATTCCAGTAGAGCACTGGAGCTACCATAAAGATATTTAGAGACATAGATTGGCCAATTAGCTTCATCAATTAGTCAATTGCAAGCTCAAGATTCTGGCCAACTTCCCTCACAAACCATTCCAAATCCAAATGAGAAGAATGTGAGTGCAATCATCCTTAGGAGTGGCAAGGAAATTCGTGAACCTGCACCTGCAGCTACATATTCCATTAGCCAGAGTAAACCAAGTGTACCTGTTGCTGACCCCAACAATTCTAGCCACAACACTCCAGAGATGGCACAGCAGCATAAGAACACTTATTTTGTTCCTCTACCTTTTCCACAGAGAGCCCTTCAATCCAAAAAATTGGATGAGGCAGAGAAAGAGATGGAACTTTTGGACACATTTAGAAGAGTTGAGATCAACATTCCACTGTTAGAGGCAATCAAGCAAATTCCAAAGTATGCAAGGTTCCTGAAAGAGTTGTGCACTCACAAGAAGAAGTTAAAGGGCAATGAACGGGTCAGTATGGGCCAAAATGTCTCTACCCTCATTCAACCTATGCCTAAGAAGTGCTAAGATCCTGGAACTTGTACCATACCTTGTGTTATTGGACCTTGGAGCTTTTATCAATGTCATGCCCAAGTCAGTTTTTCAGTCACTTGGATTGGGACCCTTGCAGCTAACAAGAGTAGTGATCCAACTAGCAAACAGAAGTAATGCATACCCTGTTGGCCTAATTGAGGATGTACTAGTCTGAGTTAATGAATTGTTTTTCCCTACTGACTTCTACATCTTAGACATGGAGGGTGAATCAACAAACAACAAGAATCTAATCATTTTTGGGAGACCTTTCCTCAAGACTACCAGAACCAAGATAGATGTGCATTATGGAACCCTTACCATGGAGTTCAATAATAGTATATTGCAATTTAATATCCTTGATGCCATGAGATATCCCATGGAAGACCATTCTCTTTACTGCATTGATATTATTGATGAGTTAGTTGATAAGGTTTATGATAGTCTTCCCTCTGGATTCCCTGAGTTGCTGTTCTTGGATGATTCAATATGTTGTGACTGTGATGGTGATGTTGTTTGCTCTGCTTGCGTAGAGATTACTAAATTGTTAGAGAGCAATGATTCTGTCACAGAGGCTGCTACAGTTGTTGATGATCCTACTATGGTAGTTGATGAGTATGTAAAGATTTATGCAATAGAGGCAACAGCCACGAATTTTCTTCCTTCCTTGCTTCCTTCCATAATGCAGCCACTCAAATTGGAGCTTAAACCCCTCCTTGAGCATTTGACAGATGCAATCTTAGAGGAGAATGAGCAGCTGCCAGTTATCATTGCCAAGAACCTTCAACCTAAGCAAGAGGCGAAGTTGTTGCATATTCTAAGACAGAATAAGAAGGCAATTGGGTGGACATTGACAGATATACCTAGCATCAGTCCTTCTACTTGCATGCACATAATTTTACTTAAGGAAGATGCTAAGTCAATGAGGCAGGCACAGAGAAGGCTCAACCCCCTGATTCTGGATGTGGTCAAGAAGTAGATAACTAAGCTTCTTCAAGCTGGGATCATCTATCTAATCTCAGATAGCAAGTGGGTGAGCCTAGTGCAAGTTATTCCAAAGAAATCAGGAGTGACAATGATGAAGAACCAGCATGATGAGCTCATTCTCATTCGAGTTCAGAATAGCTAGAGGGTTTGTATCGATTACCGACGCCTCAATCAGGCTACCCACAAGGACCATTACCCACTTCCCTTCATCGATCAGATGTTGGAGGGGCTAGCAGGAAAGTCTCACTACTATTTCCTAGACGGATTCACTGGTTATTTTTAGATTCACATTGCACCTTAGGATCAAGAAAATACTACATTCACTTGTCCCTTCAGCACTTTTGCATACCGGAGAATGCCATTTGGTCTTTGCAATACTCCAGGTTCCTTCCAACGTTGCATGATTAGTATCTTTTTTGATTTTATAGAGAACTGTATGGAGGTATTCATGGATGATTTTATTATGTATGGCTCTACCTTTGATGATTGTCTGGATAGCTTGTCTAGAGTTTTATATAGGTGCATTAAAACTAATATTGTTCTGAATTTTGAAAAGTGTCATTTTATAGTAGAACAAAAGATAGTTTTAGGGCATGTAATCTCTAGTAAGGGTATAGAGGTAGATCCTACCAAGATTGATGTTATATATTCTCTGCCTTACCCCGCCTGCATGTGAGAAGTTCGTTCCTTTCTTGGCCATGCAAGATTCTACCGGCGCTTCATTCGTGACTTCAGCAAGATTGTCATCCCGCTGTCCACCTTGCTGCAAAAGGATATGGATTTTATTTTCAGTCAGTCCTGCAAGGATGCATTTGATCACCTCAAGAAGGCTCTCACTTCCACTCCCATCATCCGTCGTCTTGACTGGACGCTGCCATTTGAGTTGATGTATGATGCATCCAACTATGCAGTGGTGCAGTCCTTGGGCAGAGGGTTTGTAAGGCCCATCATGTCATTTACTATGCATCGAGGACACTTGATTCTGCACAAGCAAATTACACCACAACAGAGAAAAAGCTTTTAGCAATTGTCTTTGCTTTGGATAAGTTTATATCATACTTGCTTTGTTCTCATGTGGTGATTTTTTCTGACCATGCAGCACTCAAGCCCCTCGTCAAGAAACCAGAGGCCAAACCCCGATTAATTCGATGGATGTTCCTTTTCCAAGAGTTCAACCTTGAGATCAAAGATAGGAGCGGAGCAGAAAATGTGGTTGCTGACCACCTGAGTCGGATCGAGAGAGATTCTGATTCACTGCCCATCCATGATTCCTTTCCTGACGAGCAGCTTTTAGGGCTGCTTGGTAAGCTTCCTTGGTTTGCTGATATTGTTAATTATCTGGTTGCTCATGTTTTGCCTGCACACCTCACACGTGAACAGACTGATAAATTAAAAAGTAAGGATAAATATTATGTGTGGGATGATCCTTATTTGTGGAGATTCTGTAGTAATCAGATAATTAGGAGATGTGTGCCTAACCATGAGTTCCATTTTGTGTTTACTTTCTGTCATTCCTATGCTTGTAGAGGCCATTTTGGTCCTCAGAGAACAACTAGGAAAGTGTTAGATTCTGGTTTATATTGGTCAACTCTATTTCATGATGCCTATGTCTTTTGTAAATCTTGTGAGCAATATCAAAAAGTAGGGAATATAACTTGTAGGAATGAGATGCCCCAATAGCCTTTGTTGTTCTATGAGCTTTTTGATGTTTGAGGAATTTTTTTATGGGTCCATTTCCTGTTTCCTTTTGCTTTGTTTATATTTTATTGGCTGTGGACTATGTTTCCAAGTGGGTGGAGACCATTTCCACTAGGACTGGTGATTCTCATGTGGTTGTAAAGTTTGTTAGATTACATATTTTTTGCAGGTTTGACATACCCTGAGTCATGATTAGTGATCAAGGATCTCACTTCTGCAACCGGCACATGAAGACCTTGCTAAGCAAGTATGAAGTTTTCCACAAGACTTCCACCCCTTACCATCCTCAGACAAATGGCCAAGCCGAGGTCTCTAATTGGGAGATCAAGAGGATTTTGGAGAAAACCGTGAGGCCGGATAGAAAGGATTGGAGCAAGAGGCTGGATGATGCTTTATAGGCCTATCGGACCACCTACAAGACACCTATAGGCATGTTGCCTTATAGGTTTGTCTTTGGCAAGGCGTGTCACTTACCAGTGGAGTTAAAGCATCGAGCTTATTAGGCAGTTAGGGCTTGTAACCCGGATATAGGTCTAGCTGGAGTTGAGAGGAAGTTGTAACTTCAAGAGTTAGAAAAACTCTGATTAGAGGCCTATGAGAACTCCCGGCTATATAAAGAGAAGACCAAGGCCTTTCATGATAAGTTGATCCTTAGGAAGGAATTCCAAGGGGGGGGGGGGGGGGNGGGGGAGAAAGTGCTCTTCTACAACTCTCGCCTGAAGTTATGGCCAGGTAAATTGAGATCCTGATGGGAGAGCCCCTTTGTTGTGACTAACATTTTTCCTTATGGTACAGTTGAAATCCAAGAGGTGACCACAGGAAGGACCTTCAAGGTGAATGACCATAGACTCAAGCTATTTTATGAAGCTCAGGAGAGTTTGGTGGAGGAAGTGGCTTTGCATGATGCTGTCTACCCACCTTGAGTTTCAGGGGAGTTCTCTTTCTGATTATGTTTCTATCATTGTATTTTATTTTTCATTTTGTTTTGCTATTTTTATNGTCTAGCTGGAGTCGAGAGGAAGTTGTAACTTTAAGAGTTAGAAAAACTCCGATTAGAGGCCTATGAGAACTCCCGGCTGTATAAAGAGAAGACCAATGCCTTTCATGATAAGTTGATCCTTAGGAAGGAATTCCAATGGGGGGGGGGGGGGGGGNGGGAGAAAGTGCTCCTCTACAACTCTCGCCTGAAGTTATGGCCAGGTAAATTGAGATCCTGATGGGAGAGCCCCTTTGTTGTGACTAGCACTTTTCCTTATGGTACAGTTGAAATCCAAGAGGTGACCACAGGAAGGACCTTCAAGGTGAATGACCATAGACTCAAGCTATTTTATGAAGCTCAGGAGAGTTTGGTGGAGGAAGTGGCTTTGCATGATGCTGTCTACCCACCTTGAGTTTCAGGGGAGTTCTCTTTCTGATTATGTTTCTTTCATTGTATTTTATTTTTCATTTTGTTTTGCTATTTTTATTCTTATTCTGCATACCTTTCCACCTTTTCCTTTTTGCATTTTCCATAGACTTCAAGAATTGTAAAGGTTGTGAGCTTGAAACAATTGTCATTTTGAAGTTTCTAACATGATTGAATTATTTCTTACATCTTTTAGTGAGCTAGTTTAGTGATGAAATTTGTTGTGATGGATTGAGCTTGATAGTGCATACCTAGTGAGTTTTTAAGCCTATTGTTATTCTCTATTTCTTTCTTGTGTGCATTGTGCTCATGATGTTTGATGCTCTGGAACTTGTTTTGCTTCTTTTTGAGATTACATTATCATATTCATGCTTGAATGAATGTGATGAAGGCCATCTTTTCTTTCTTTTATGCTAGTTAGTCAAATAGTCTACATAACATCTTTTCCCTTGTTTTTCCCCTTGAGCCTAATTTTCTCATTCTTTCATTTACCTCATTGCAAGCTTTTAGTGTAAAACCATGTTTCTACCTAGAATAGGGAGTATGAAAGCATTGGTTTAATTTTTGATGAGTTTCTATTTGTCCGGGATGGACAAAGTTCTAAGTGTGGGGGGGAGGATTTGTGCAAATTAAAATAAATGTGAAAAGAAAAGAAATAGTAGCAAAAGAAAAGAAAGAAAATTCTGTTTAAAAAAAAAAATCAGAATAGAAAATGCAAAGAAAAAGAATATAAAAGTAGTGGTTTTCCTTCCAAAGAGGAAGAAGTGTATAAAGAAATTTGCATAGAGCTTTTGGGTGAAAATTTTTATGTTTAATGTTGGCTTTCACTCATCATTCCCAATGTTCTCATGCTCTCTTTGATTTTGACTTGTCATATCCATACTTCCTATTACATTCTTTCCCTCTCCTTGGCCCCATTACATCCTTAAATAAAGTCATTCTGATTTGTGCATGCATGTGTTTGAAGTAGTGTAGATTAGAAAATAAGCAAGCCTATGGTAGTGCAATTTGTCATGAGATATTTTTGAGTGAAACACTTGTCCTTAAACACTTGAGGGATTGAGAATGTATCTTGTGAGGCTCTATCATTTTTAGTCTATTTAATTCTATTAAAATCACCATGCTTGTTGGTTGAAAGTGCAAGGAAGAAATTCATGAGTGTCTTTGATCCTTGATGGCTGCCGAACCATACAAAATTACAAAATTAATTGCAACTAACTTGTAGTATGGGATGCAACCAGTGTTGTCTCCCAAGGATTCACCAGAACAACTAATCTACTAAGACTCAAGCATAAACAGAAATAGGGGGTGTTGTGTTGA
Source organism: Cercis canadensis (assembly GCA_003255065.1). NCBI lineage: Eukaryota > Viridiplantae > Streptophyta > Magnoliopsida > Fabales > Fabaceae > Cercis > Cercis canadensis. The sequence continues at coordinate 108,549 of QAOA01005309.1, forward strand.
ATGTAGTATAATAAGTACTCAGAAAGCAGTAAACATAATTGATCAAGTAAGAGAAAACGTAATCAACTCAAGCAGGCAACCAAACCCTAATCCATCCTTGTTCACTAAAGATAACCTAGGTCTGATTTAATTCTTGGTTAAATGTTACCTAGAACCCCTAACAACAACACTTAGAATTCTTATTGATTACCAATCAGGATTCAATTAATCTTGGAACTAAAAATCTAGGCAATCGCTCTATATCACTAAGTCCAGATTAATTTAATAACCGAATTGTCCAAGTTAACTGTATATTAAAAACCTTTAACATATGAATAGCAGTTTGATTACTGTGATGAATTTAATCAACCGATTTAAATTCATATAAAGCATGCATGCAATTAAAATACCATTCAATCACATGAAGATGAGAAGAAGAAGATAATCAAACTATATTAAATCAAACCCGGATTGAAGCACAGGAACTCTAGATTAGCATGTCTAGATCCTCTTGAATTGATTACAGAAGTATTTAGCCCTCCATGGAAGGCTTCAATAAAAAGCAAAGGTATAAACTCGAACTCAGGAACATGAGGCAGCAGCTACTGATGGTAAATTCGTGATACTATTATTCTCAACAACTTAAAAATAAATACTAGCTGGCTGCCTTCTCTAGGTTTCCTAATTACAAAATAAACCTAGTTTCCTAAAACTTTAATGGTAAAAATATAATTAAACCCTAGTGACATGTGTGCTGGCCCAAATAGCAGAGTTTGGGCCAATAAACATGTACTAGTCCAATAGGCAGGCCCAAGGAATGGAATAAGTCGATGCTGGGCGGATGCAGAAAATCTGGACTACTTCCATGCGAATTTCAGTTCTCAGACATGAGAATCAGCTTCTGAGATCTTCATATGAAATGTAGAATTTTCTGTTAGCTTTCCTACGAAACTGGAATTGTATCAATTGGACATTTGCAGCTCAAGATATAGTAAAAAACATAAGCAATGCCAGAAATCAACAATTATGCAATTAAAATCCAAAAGCACAAACAAGTCCAAATCCACAAAATATGTCTATGGGCTATGGAAATCAGTAGAAACACATACTAAAAGTCTAAGTATAAGGGAAACAAATAGTATAAAATAATTTGTTATCAAATTCTCCCACACTTAGGTTTTTGCACTCCTGGGCAAAATCACAAGAAACAAACTAACTAGAATAAGAAAACAGCTCTCCAATCAAATCAAGAATACAAAGATTAAGGTAAGAAAACAATTCAAACTCAAAGAAATAGCAACACTCATGGAACAACATCTCTTGACAACTAGAGAACACATAACATGGCAATTTCATTTAATAGGAATGAGTCAAAGTAAATAGCTTCTCACAAGAAAAATAAATGCTCTCAATTCCCTCAAGTGTCTAAGGTGAGTATTTCTCTCCAATCATCCTATCAAAATCATACTACCATAAGCTTGTTCATTTTCTCAGTCTCCACTACCTATGTCACATGCATAACACAAATCAAAAGGGCTTTTAAAAGGTTATAATCGGGAAAGGTAAAGGAATGACAAGAAAATGGAAAAATGGCTAAAGCACCCAAGGAATCATAAAGAGCATCTAATTATGGAGAGATTCAAGTACTTTATGCATCTTGACTTTGGGCTTCAAATCATTTTTACTTTTCCCAAAACAACTTTATTCTCTTGCTGCTGCTATATATTTTTTTTCTTCTTTCTTTTTTGAAGATAACACTTAACAATTCAGCTATAACCAATCAGTCACAACTTGATGCTTTTTTTTGGTGAGAATTCACTCCTTTTTTATCCAATGCAATGTTCCTTAATTCCTAAGGGTTGGGTAGGACATGGTTTTACACTTAGGCTTATCATGAGCTACACCTGAAAGAAAGAATCATTAGGCTCAAAAGGGGAAATCAAAGGATAACATCAATATTAGCTATTTGGTCAAGTAGCTTCTTAAAGAAAGAAAGTCTTAATCACTTTTATGCATGCATGTGCAAATGTAACCTCAACTAAGAAACATAACAAGTTCTAGAGTGTCAAATTCATAGATGAAAACACACAAGAAAGAATCATGACATATGGCTTAAATCCTCACAGCTTATAAGACTACCAAGAATCAACTCATCCAAATCAAATTTTGTTGCCATACCACTTAAATCCAAGAAGCAAGATAATTATCCATTCATGTTGTAGCACTTTAGAATCAAAAATTGCTTCAAACTATTCTCTTCACAGCTCTTAAATTAATTGGAAAGAACCAGAAAATTCTAAAAATAAAATAGAAAAACAGCAAACCTAAAATAAAACAGTAAAAAAATTTAAATATAGCAAAGCAAAATAACAGAAAACAACGAAACATCATGCTAAAAACATAGAAAACAGCGAACAGAAAACCTAAAAACAATAAAACAGTGAATTAAATAACAGAAAATAACATACAGAAAGTTTTTAAAAACGTAGAAAATAGAAAATTAAACAGAAAACAACGAACAAAACAGAAAATAAAACAAAAATAGAAACCTAAAAGCAGTAAACAGAAAGCATAAAAACAGCACAGTAATCCCTCCCCCACACTTAAATTTTTGCAGTGTCCTCAATGCAAAACATAAACCAAACAGTAAAAGCAAGGCACTAAAAATAAAAGAGAAAGGGAAAGAAAACAACATGTGGGTTTAAGTCTCATAGAAAGCAGCAAACAAGTGCACCTCCTCCACCACTTGCTCTTCAAAACCCTTATAAAAAGGTTTTAGCCGATGTCCGTTCACTGGGAAAGTCTTGTTGGTTGCCTCATTCTTGATCTCAATTTCTCCATACGAGAAGACATGAGTCACCACAAAAGGACCCATCCATCGAGAACGAAGCTTGCCGGACATTAGCTTGAGACGGGAGTTATAGAGCAGCACTTTCTGACCAATGTGGAACTCTTTTCTCAATAACATCTTGTCATGGACAGCCTTGGTCTTTTCTTTGTAAATTCTAGAATTCTCATAAGGCTCCAACCGGATTTCTTCAAGTTCTTGCAGGTGGAGCTTCTTGTTTGATCCGGCTTGGGCTAAATCAAAATTACACTGCTTCACAGCCCAATACGCCTTATGCTCTATCTCCACTGGAAGGTGACATGTCTTGCCAAAGACTAGCCTATAAGGCGACATGCCTATAGGGGTCTTGTAGGCAGTCNTGTATCAATTGGACATTTGCAGCTCAAGATATAGTAAAAAATATAAGCAATGCCAGAAATCAACAATTATGCAATTAAAATCCAAAAGCACAAACAAGTCCAAATCCACAAAATATGTCTATGGGCTATGGAAATCAGTAGAAACACATACTAAAAGTCTAAGTATAAGGGAAACAAATAGTATAAAATAATTTGTTATCAAATTCTCCCACACTTAGGTTTTTGCACTCCTGGGCAAAATCACAAGAAACAAACTAACTAGAATAAGAAAACAGCTCTCCAATCAAATCAAGAATACAAAGATTAAGGTAAGAAAACAATTCAAACTCAAAGAAATAGCAACACTCATGGAACAACATCTCTTGACAACTAGAGAACACATAACATGGCAATTTCATTTAATAGGAATGAGTCAAAGTAAATAGCTTCTCACAAGAAAAATAAATGCTCTCAATTCCCTCAAGTGTCTAAGGTGAGTATTTCTCTCCAATCATCCTATCAAAATCATACTACCATAAGCTTGTTCATTTTCTCAGTCTCCACTACCTATGTCACATGCATAACACAAATCAAAAGGGCTTTTAAAAGGTTATAATCGGGAAAGGTAAAGGAATGACAAGAAAATGGAAAAATGGCTAAAGCACCCAAGGAATCATAAAGAGCATCTAATTATGGAGAGATTCAAGTACTTTATGCATCTTGACTTTGGGCTTCAAATCATTTTTACTTTTCCCAAAACAACTTTATTCTCTTGCTGCTGCTATATATTTTTTTTCTTTTTTGAAGATAACACTTAACAATTCAGCTATAACCAATCAGCCACAACTTGATGCTTTTTTTTTGTGAGAATTCACTCCCTTTTTATCCAATGCAATGTTCCTTAATTCCTAAGGGTTGGGTAGGACATGGTTTTACACTTAGGCTTGTCATGAGCTACACCTGAAAAAAAGAATCATTAGGCTCAAAAGGGGAAATCAAAGGATAACATCAATGTTAGCTATTTGGTCAAGTAGCTTCTTAAAGAAAGGAAGTCTTAATCACTTTTATGCATGCATGTGCAAATGTAACCTCAACTAAGAAACAGAACAAGTTCTAGATTGTCAAATTCATAGATGAAAACACACAAGAAATAATCATGACATATGGCTCAAATCCTCATAGCTTATAAGACTACCAAGAATCAACTCATCCAAATCAAATTTTGTTGCCATACCACTTAAGTCCAAGAAGCAAGATAATTGTCCATTCATGTTGTAGCACTTTAGAATCAAAAATTGTTTCAAACTATTCTCTTCACAGCTCTTAAATTAATTGGAAAGAACCAGAAAATTCTAAAAAAAAAACAGAAAAACAGCAAACCTAAAAGAAAACAGTAAAAAAATTTAAATGACAAAAATAGCAAAGCAAAATAACAGAAAACAACGAAACATCATGCTAAAAGCATAGAAAACAGCGAACAGAAAACCTAAAAACAATAAAACAGTGAATTAAATAACAGAAAATAACATACAGAAAGTTTTTAAAAACATAGAAAATAGAAAATTAAACAGAAAACAACGAACAAAACAGAAAATAAAACAAAAATAGAAACCTAAAAGCAGTAAACAGAAAGCATAAAAACAGCACAGTAATCCCTCCCCCACACTTAAATTTTTGCAGTGTCCTCAATGCAAAACATAAACCAAACAGTAAAAGCAAGGCACTAAAAATAAAAGAGAAAGGGAAAGAAAACAACATGTGGGTTTAAGTCTCATAGAAAGCAGCAAACAAGTGCACATCCTCGACCACTTGCTCTTCAAAACCCTTATAAAAAGGTTTTAGCCGATGTCCGTTCACTGGGAAAGTCTTGTTGGTTGCCTCCTTCTTGATCTCAATTTCACCATAGGAGAAGACATGAGTCACCACAAAAGGACCCATCCATCGAGAACGAAGCTTGCCGGGCATTAGCTTGAGACGGGAGTTATAGAGCAGCACTTTCTGACCAATGTGGAACTCTTTTCTCAATAACATCTTGTCATGGACAGCCTTGGTCTTTTCTTTGTAAATTCTAGAATTCTCATAAGGCTCCAACCGGATTTCTTCAAGTTCTTGCAGGTGGAGCTTCTTGTTTGATCCGGCTTGGGCTAAATCAAAATTACACTGCTTCACAGCCCAATACGCCTTATGCTCTATCTCCACTGGAAGGTGACATGTCTTGCCAAAGACTAGCCTATAAGGCGACATGCCTATAGGGGTCTTGTAGGCAGTCCGATAGGCCTACAATGCATCATCCAAATGCAGGCTTCAGTCTTTTTTGTTGGGGTGGACAATCTTCTCTAAAATCTGCTTGATCTCCCTGTTGGACACCTCTGCTTGCCCATTGGTCTGTGGATGGTAAGGGGTTGACACCTTGTGCATCACACCATACTTTCTCAACAAAGCAACCATGTGCCTATTACAGAAGTGAGAACCTTGGTCACTGATGATGGCTCTTGGAACGCCGAACCTGCAAAAAATGTGAGTCCTGACAAAATCTAAGACAACATTAGAATCGTCAGTCCAGGTGGCCTTGGCTTCTACCTATTTAGAAACATAGTCCACAGCTAAAAGAATGTACATAAAACTAAAAGAAGTAGGGAAAAGACCCATGAAATCGATGCCCCAAACATCAAATATCTCACAAAACAGCAAAGGCTGTTGAGGCATCTAATTCCTACAGGAAATATTACCTATTCGTTGGCATTGGACACAATTCTTACAAAAATTATGGGCATCATGAAATAAGGAAGGTCAATAGAGTTCAGAATCTAAAATTTTACGAGCAGTGCGTTGAGGTCCAAAATGACCACCACAAATAGAAGTATGACAGAACTGTAACACAGACTTAGACTCATGTCTAGGCACACACCTTCTAATTACATGGTCACTACACAGTCTCCACAAGTAGGGGTCATCCCACACATAATGTTTGGCTTCACTTTTAAGCTTATCTACTTGATGCTTCTTAAAATAAGCAGGTAACTCAGAAGCAACTAAGTAGTTTACCAAGTCAGCATACCAAGGATCTATACCTTGCAGCTGATAAAGCTGCTCATCCAGGAAAGTCTCTTTGATGGAAAGGCTATCCAAACTCAATGGAATCCGGCTCAGGTGATCTGCTACCAAGTTCTCAGCTCCACTTTTGTCTCTGATCTTAAGGTCGAATTCTTGCAGGAGCATCATCCATCTAATGAGCCTAGGCTTCGCATCCGGCTTCTTGAGCAAGTACTTTAGAGCTGCATGATCAGAGAAAACAATTACTTTAGAATTAAGTAAATATGAACGAAATTTATCTAAAGCAAACACAATAGCAAGGAGCTCTTTCTCAACAGTGGTGTAATTTGCTTAGGCAGCATCCAAAGTGCGAGAGGCATAATAAATGACGTGGGACAGCTTGTCCACTCACTTTTCAAGGACAGTGCCTACTGTAAAATTTGATGCATCACACATCAGCTCAAAGGGAAACTCCTAGTTAGGTGGCTGCATGATAGGGGGAGGTAAGGCTCTGCTTCAGCTGATCAAAGGCTGCTCTGCACTACCTATCAAATTCGAAATCCACTTCTTTCTGGAGAAGCTTAGACAATGGCAAGGCAATCTTNCTCTGCACTGCCTATCAAATTCGAAATCCACTTCTTTCTGGAGAAGCTTAGACAATGGCAAGGCAATCTTGCTGAAGTCCTGGATGAATCACTTGTAAAACCTTGCATGACCAAGAAAGGAACGCATTTCCCGCAGACAAGTGAGGCAGGGTAAAGAGGCAATAACATCTATCTTAGCCTTATTTACTTCAATTCCTTTGCTAGAAATTACATGCCTTAAAACTATGTCTTGTTCTACCATAAAGTGACATTTTTCAAAATTAAGAACAAGGTTAGTCTCAGTGCATCTATCAAGTACTCTAGTAAGGCTATCTAAACATGCATCAAAAGAGGAGTCATATACAGTAAAGTCATCCATGAATACTTCCATGCAGTGTTCTAAAAAATCAGAAAATATGCTCACCATACACCGCTGGAATGTACCAGGGGCATTACACAGGCCGAAGGGCATCCTCCTATATGCAAATGTGTCGAAGGGACAGGTGAAAGTCGTCTTTTCCTGATCCTCCGGGGCTATGTGAATCTAGAAGTAGCCTGAGAAGCCATCTAGGAAACAATAATGAGACTTCCCTGCCAACCTCTCTAGCATCTGATCAATGAAGGGCAGAGGGAAGTGATTATTCCTTGTGGCCTTGTTGAGTCTTCTATAATCAATGCAAACACGCTAATTGTTCTGAACTCTAGTAAGGATCAACTCATTCTTCTCATTGGCTACCACAATTATGCCACTATTCTTTGGAACCACTTGAACCAGACTTACCCATTTGCTGTCTGAGATGGGGTAAATAATGCCGGCTGATAACAGCTTGCTCATTTCTTTCTTGACCACATCCAGAATCAACGGGTTAAGTTGCCTTTGGGGCTGCCTCACTGGTTTATCTTTTTCCTCCAATAAAATCTGATGCATGCAAGTGGAAGGGCTAATGCCAAGAATGTCTGCAAGTGTCCATCCAATGGCTGTCTTCCACTGTTTCAGAATCTGCAACAACTTCTCTTCCTGTTCAAGTTGCAGATTGTTGGTTATGATGATTGATAGCTTCTCTTCTGCTTCTAAGAAGATATACTTGAGATTATCAGGTAACGATTTTAGCTCAATAGTGGGTGGCTGCTGCATAGAGGGAACTAGTTTGGTTGGAAAAACCAAGTCTGTTGTGTGAAGCCTAGAAACACCTGCAAGCTCTGCACTATGCTCCAAAACAGTCTCATCATATCCCATATATGCAGAAATCTCAGAACATGCAGCACAACTCCCATCACAATTAGCACATGCAGAACACTATAAAGTATCAACCAAGCCTACTATATCAAAGAATTTAGCTACTAAGTCAGCATGCACATCATTAACTAGCAGGTCTATGACATCTATTTCAAACACAGAATGTTCTTCCAGAGGGTGTTTCATGGCATCAAATAGATTGAATTGAATCACAGTATTACCAAATTCCATGGAAATGGTACCATTATGCACATTAATTATGATTTTAGCAGTCTTTAGGAAAGGTCTACCTAAGATTAAAGGGGCATGTCCAGATGCAGACTCATCTTCCATATTCAACACATAAAAATCAGCTGGAAAAATTAAATCATTTATCCTAACTAAGACATCCTCAAGAAGTCTTACAGGATATGTTGTGCTTCTGTTGGCAAGCTGAATAACCACTCCAGTAGGCTTCAACTCTCCAATCTGCAATGATGAATACATGGACTTGGGCATCACATTGACTGAAACACTTAAATTTAACATAGCATTGACGAACTGCTTGTCTCCAATGGTGCAGGGAATGGTAAACGTTCATGGATCAGTGCACTTGGATGGCAGGTTAGGTTGGATCATAGCTGACACGTTTCTGCTCATGCTCACTTTCTCATTGCCCTTCAGTCTTCTCTTGTGGGTACACAAATCTTTCAAAAACCTTGCATACTTGGGAATCTGTTTAATTGCTTCTAGGAAGGGGATATTGACTTCCACCTTCCTGAAAGTGTCTATGATCTCTTTGTCTAACTCATGCTCAGCAATCTTTTTGGACTGTGTAACTCTGTTGGGAAAAGGAAGAGGAATACTGGAGATAGAGCTCTTTGCCTGGTTCAGGAGGGAAGAAGGTGGTTGTCTTGGGACAGATTTAGGGGTTGCAGTGTCTGGATCCTTTTCTGGGACAGAATTAGGGACTGTGGAAGGCAGGCTAGGTTTTGAAACACTCACTTTCTTGCCACTATGTAGGGTTATGACACTCACATTGCCTCTCAGATTGGTGACTGTTTGAGAGGGTAAACTGTTGGAACCTTGAGACTTCAACTCACTAATGGTGGTTGCAAGTTGGCCTATCTGAGTCTCTAAGCTCTGAATAATAGTCTCAGTCCTTTGTTGGAATTAGATGTTGTTGCTAGCCAACTGCTTCACTAAATCTTTCAGGCTGGGTTCTGGCTTGTTAACTTGCTGCATAGACTGCTTTATTGGTGTTTAGAATTGCTGGTTGCTTGAACGTGCATTATATTTAGGTTGCTGTGGCTGGTACGTTTGTTGCTGCTGNATATGTCTAAAAGCCATAAAATTCACCAGAAACACACACTAAAAGACTAAGTATAAGAGAAACAAATAGTATAAAATAATGTGTTATCACTGACTCAGATATTTTTCTTATGGTTCACTGTTTCAGAGACGGGACAGTTTCCTGTTGAGTAACTATATATGGCCCGGGACCTTATTTCGGTTCATCCCTGTATATGACTTAGATAATTTTCTTGTGGTTCACTGTATCTGAGACAGGACAGTTTCCGGGTGAGTCATTATATATGGCCCGGGACCCTGTTTTGGTTCTTCCTTATATCTGACTCAGATAGTTTTGTTGTAGTTCACTATATCTGAGATCAGACAGTTTCTTGGTGAATCACAATATATGGCCCAGGACCCTAATCTGGTTCATCGCTGTATCTAACTCAGGTATTTTACTTGTGGTCCATTTTTTTTGGGACGGGACAATTTCCCGGTGAGTAACTATATATGGCCCGGGAACCTGTTTCGGTTTATCCCTGCATCTGATTCAGAAAATTTTCTTGTTTTTCCCTATATCTGAGATGGCACAGTTTCCTGGTGAGTCACTATATATGGCCCGAGACCCTGTTTTGGTTCATCCATGTATCTGACTCAGATATTTTTGTTGTGGATCACAGTATCTGAGATGATACAGTTTCCTGTTGAGTCACTATATATGGCCCGGGACCCTGTTTTGGTTCATCCCTGTATCTATGACGGGACATTTTCCTGATGAATCACTATATATGTCCCGGGAACAGGTTTCGGTTCATCCCTATATTTGACTCAGATATTTTTGTTGTGGTTCACTGTATCTGAGATGGGACAGTTTCCTGCTGAGTCACTATATATGGCCCGGGACCTTGTTTCGGTTCTTCCCTGTATCTGACTCAAATATTTTTCTTGTTGTTCCCTGTATCTGAGACGGGATAGTTTCCTGTTGAGTCACTATATATGGCCCGGGATCTTGTTTCGGTTCATCCCTGTATCTAACTCAGTTATTTTTCTTGTGGTTCTCTATATCTGTGACGGCACAGTTTCCTGATGAGTCACTATATATGTCCCGGGAACCAGTTTCGGTTTATCCCTATATCTGACTCAAATATTTTTCTTGTGGTTCACTTTATCTGAGACGAGACAGTACCTTGTTTAGTAACTATATATGGTCTAGGACCCTTTTTTGGTTCATCCCTGTATCTGACTCAAATATTTTTCTTGTGGGTCACTATTTCAGAGACGGGACAATTTCCTGGTGAGTTACTATATATGGCCCAGGACACTATTTCGGTTCATCCATGTATCTGACTCAGATATGTTTCTTGTGGTTCACTCTATCTGAGACGAGATAGTTTCCTGTTGAGTAACTACATATGGCCTGGGACCTTGTTTCGGTTCATCCCTGTATCTGACTCAGATATTTTTTTTGTGGTTCACTGTATCTGATATGGGTCAGTTTCCTAGTGAGTCACTACATTTGGCCCGGGACGCTTTTTTGGTTCATCCTTATATCTGACTCAGATATTTTTGTTGTGGTTCACTGTAACTGAGATGGGACAGTTTCCTGGTGAGTCACTATATATGGCCCGGGACCCTGTTTCGGTTCTTCCCTGTATCTGACTCAAATATTTTTCTTGTTGTTCCCTGTATTTCAGGCGGGACAGTTTCCTGGTGAGTCACTATATATGGCCAGGGACCCTGTTTCGGTTCATCCCTATATCTAACTCAGTTATTTTTCTTGTGGTTCTCTATATCTGTGACGGGACAGTTTCCTGATGAGTCACTATATATGTCCCGGGAACTAGTTTCGGTTTATCCCTATATCTGACTGAGATATTTTTCTTGTGGTTCACATTGTCTAAGACGAGACAGTATCTTGCTTAGTAACTATATATGGTTTGGGACCCTTTTTCGGTTCATCCTTGTATCTGACTTAGATATTTTTCTTGTGGGTCACTATTTCAGAGACGGGACAATTTCATGGTAAGTTACTATATATGGCCCAGGACACTGTTTCGGTTCATCACTGTATCTGATTCAGATATTTTTCTTGTGATTCACTGTATCTGAGACAGGATAGTTTGCTGTTGAGTAACTACCTATGGCCTGGGACCTTGTTTAGGTTCATCTCTGTATCTAACTCAGATATTTTTCTTGTGGTTCACTGTATCTGATACGGGTCAGTTTCTGGTGAGTCACTATATATGGCCTGAGACCCTGTTTCGGTTCATCTCTGTATCTGACTGAGATATTTTTATTATGGTTCACTGTATCTGAAACAAGACAGTTTCTTCGTGAGTCACTATATATGGCGCGGGACCCTGTTTCGGTTCCTCCCTATATTTGACTCAGATATGTTTCTAGTGGTTCACTGTATCTAAGATAGGACAGTTTCCTGGTGAGTCATTATATATGGCCCGAGACCCTTTTTCGGTTGATCCTTGTATCTGACTCAGATTTTTTTTTTTTGTAGTTCACTGAATCAGAGATGGGACAATTTCCTGGTGAGTCACAATATATGGCCCGGGTCCCTGTTTCGGTTCATCCCTGTATATGACTCATATATTTTTTTGTGGTTCACTGTATCTGAGATGGGGCAGTTTCCTGGTGAGTCACTATATATGGCCCGGGAACCTGTTTCGGTTCATCCCTGTATATGACTCAGAAATTTTTCTTGTGGTGCACTGTATCTGAGATGGGGCAGTTACCTGGTCAGTCACTATATATGGCCCGGGACCATTTTTCGGTTTATCCTTGTATCTGTCTCAGAATTTTTATTGTGGTTCACTGTTTCTAGGACGGGACAGTTTCCTGGTGAGTCACTATATATGGCCCGGGACCCTATTTTGGTTCATCCCTGTATATGACTCAGATATTTTTCTTGTGATTCATTGTATCTGAGATGGGGCAGTTTCCTGGTGAGTCACTATATATGGCCCGGGACCATTTTTCGGTTCATCCTTGTATTTGACTCAGATATTTTTCTTGTGGTTCCCTGTTTTTAGGATGGCATAGTTTCCTGGTGAGTCATTATATATGGCTCGGGACCTTGTTTCTGTTCATCCCTGTATTTGACTCAGATATTTTTCTTGTGGTTTACTGTATCTAAGACGGGACAGTTTCCTGGTGAGTCACTATATATGGCCCAGGTGCTTGTTTCAGTTCATCCTTGTATCTGACTCAGATATTTTTCTTGTTGTTCACTGTATCTGAGAAGGGACAGTTTCCTGTTTAGTCATTACATATGGCCTGGGACCATGTTTCGGTTCGTCCCTGTATCTGACTCAGATATTTTTCTTGTGGGTCAATATTTTAGAGACGGAACAATTTCCTGGTGAGTTACTATATATGACCCGGGACCTTGTTTCGGTTCATTCGTGTATTTGACTCAGATATTTTTATTGTGGTTCACTGTATCTGAGACGGGACAGTTTCCTCGTGAGTCACTATATATTGCCCGGAATCCTGTTTCAGTTCATCCCTGTATCTGACTCAGATATTTTACTTATGGTTCACTGTTTCTGGGACGGGACAATTTCCAGGTGAGTTACTATATATGGCCCGGGACTCTGTTTCAGTTCATCCATGTATTTGACTTAGATATTTTTCTTGTGGTTCACTGTTTCAGGGATGAGACAGTTTCCTGTTGAGTAGCTGTATGTGGCCCGGGAACTTATTTCGGTTCATCTCTGTATCTGACTCAGATAATTTTCTTGTGGTTCCCTGTATCTGAGACAGGACAATTTCCTGGTGAGTTAATATATATGGCCCGGTCCCTGTTTTGTTTCATCCTTATATCTGACTAAGATATATTTGTTGTGGTTCACAGTATCTGAGATGGGACAGTTTCCTGGTAAGTCACTATATATGGCCCAGGACCCTGTTTCGATTCTTCCTTGTATCTGACTCAGATATTTTTCTTGTTGTTCCCTGTATCTGAGACGGGACAGTTTCCTGGTGAGTCACTATATATGGCCCGAGACCCTATTTCGGTTCATCCCTATATCTGACTCAGATATTTTTCTTGCGGTTCATTGTTTCAAAGACAGGACAGTTTCTTGTTGACTAACTATATATGGCCCGGGAACTTATTTAGGTTCATCCCTGTATCTGACTCAGATAATTTTCTTGTGGTTCAATGTATCTGAAACGGGACAGTTTCCTAGTGAGTCACTATATATGGCCCGGGACACTGTTTCGGTTTATCCCTGTATCTAACTCAATTATTTAAATTGTGGTTCTCTATATCTGTGACAGGACAGCTTCCTGATTAGTCACTATATATGTCCTGGGAACCAGTTTCGGTTCTTCCCTATATCTGACTAAGATATTTTTCTTGTGGTTCACTTTATCTGAGACGGGATAGTTTCCTGTTGAGTAACTATATATGGCCTAGGACCCTGTTTCGGTTCATCCGTGTATTTGACACAGATATTTTTCTTGTGGTTAACTGTTTCTGAGGCGGGACAATTTGCTTGTTAGTTGCTAGATATGGCCTGGGACCCTGTTTCGGTTCATCCTTATATCTGACTCAGATATTTTTCTTGTGTTTCATTGTTTCAGAGTCGGGACAATTTTTGGGTGAGTTACTATATATAACCCGGGACCTTGTTTCGGTTCATCTGTATATTAGACTCAGATATCTTTCTTGTGGTTCACTGTATCTGAGACGGGACAATTTCCTAATGAGTCACTATATATGGCCCAGGACCCTGTTTCGTTTCATCCCTGTATCTAACTCAGATATTTTTCTTGTAGTTCACTGTATCTTAGATGGGACAGTTTCCTGGTGAGTCACAATATATAGCCCGGGACCATTTTTCGGTTCATCCTTGTATCTGACTCAGATCTTTTTCTTGTGGTTCATTGTTTTTAGGACGGGACAGTTTTCTGGTGAGTCACTATATATGGCTCGAGACCTTGTTTCTGTTTATCCCTGTACTTGACTCAGATATTTTTCTTGTGGTTTACTGTATCTAAGACGAGACAGTTTCTTGGTGAGTCACTATATATGGCCCAGGACCCTGTTTCGGTTCATCCTTGTATCTGACTCAGATGTTTTTCTTGTCGTTCACTGTATCTGAGATGGGACAGTTTCTTGGTGAGTCACTATATATGGCCCCGGACCCTGTTTCTGTTCATCCCTGTATCTAACTAAGATATTTTTCTTGTGGTTCACTGTTTCAGAGACGGGTCAGTATACTGTTGAATCACTATATATGGCCCGGGACCTTATTTCGGTTCATCCCTTTATCTTACTCAGATAATTTTCTTCTGCTTCACTGTATCTGAGACGGGATAGTTTCCAGTTGAGTCTCTACATATGGCCCGGGACCCTGTTTCGGTTCATCCTTGTATCTGACTCAGAAATTTTTTTTTGTGGTTCACTGTATCTGAGATGATACAGTTTCCTGGTGAGTCACTATATATGGCCCGGGACCCTGTTTGGGTTCATCCCTGTATTTAACTCAGTTATTTTTCTTGCAGCTCTCTATATCTGTTACGGGATAGTTTCCTAATGAGTCACTCTATATGTCCCGGGAACAGGTTTCGGTTCATCCCTATATTTGACTCAGATATTTTTCTTGTGGTTCACTGTTTCTGGGACGCGACAATTTCCAGGTGAGTTACTATATATGGCCCGGGACCTTGTTTCGGTTTATCCCTGTATCTGACTCAGATATTTTTCTTGTTGTTCCCTCTATCTGAGACGAGACAATTTCCTGTTGAGTCACTATTTTTGACCCGGGACCCTACTTCGTTTCATCCCTGTATTTGACTCAGATATTTTTCTTGTGGATCACTATTTTAGAGACAAGACAGTTTCCTGTTGAGTAACTATATATGGCCCGGGAACTTATTTCGGTTAATCTCTGTATCTGACTCAAATAATTTTCTTGTGGTTCCCTGTATCTGAGACGAGACAGTTTCTTGTTTAGTAACTATATATGGTCTGAGACCCTGTTTCGGTTCATCCCTGTATCTGACTCAGATATTTTTCTTGTGTGTCACTATTTCAGAGACAGGACAATTTCCTGGTGAGTTACTATATATGGCCCGGGACACTGTTTCGGTTCATCCCTGTATCTGACCCAGATATTTTTCTTGTGGTTCACTGTATCTGAGACGAGTCAGTTTCCTTGTGCGTCACTATATATGGCCTGAGACCTTGTTTCGGTTCATCCCTGTATCTGATTGAGATATTTTTATTGTGGTTCACTGTATCTGAAACAGGACAGTTTCTTAGTGAGTCACTATATCTGGCCCGGGACCCTGTTTCGGTTCATCCCTGTATCTGAGATATATGTCCTGCGACCTTGTTTCGGTTCATCCCTGTATCTGAGACGGGTTAGTTTCCTGGTGAGTCACTATATATGGCCTGAGACCCTGTTTCGGTTCATCCCTGTATCTGACTGTGATATTTTTATTATGGTTCACTGTATCTGAAACATGACAGTTTCTTGGTGAGTCAATATATATGGCGCGGGACACTGTTTCGGTTCCTCCCTATATCTGACTCAGATATGTTTCTTGTGGTTCACTGTATATGAGACGGGACAGTTTCCTGGTGACTCACTATATACGGCCCGAGACCCTTTTTCGGTTTATCCCTGTATCTGACTTAGATATTTTTCTTGTGGTTCACTGTCTCTGAGATGGAACAATTTCTTGGTGAGTCACAATATATGGCCCGCGACCCTGTTTCTGTTCATCCCTGTATATGACACAGATATTTTTCTTGTGGTTCACTGTATTGGAGATGGGGCAATTTCCTGGTGAGTCACTATATATGGCCCGTGAACCTGTTTCGGTTCATCCCTGTATATGACTCAAATATTTTTCTTGTGGTTCAATGTATCTGAGATGGGGCAATATCCTGGTGAGTCACTATATATGGCCCGGGACCATTTTTCGGTTCATCCTTCTATCTGACTAAGAATTTTCTTGTCGTTCACTGTTTCTAGCACGGGACAGTTTCCTGATGAGTCACTGTATATGGGCCGGGAGCTTGTTTCGGTTCATCCCTATATATGATTCAGATATTTTTCTGGTGGTTCACTGTATCTGTGATGGGACAGTTTCGTGGTGAGTCACTATATATGGCCCGGGACCCTGTTTTGGCTCTTCCATGTATCTGACTCAGATATTTTTCTTGCTGTTCCCTGTATCTGAGACGGGACAGTTTGCTGGTGAGTCACTATATATGGCTCGGGACCCTGTTTCGGTTCACCCTGTATAAGACTCAGATATTTTTCTTGTGGTTCACTGTATCTGAGATGGGGCAGTTTCCTGGTGAGTCACTATATATGGCCCGGGACCCTGTTTCGGTTCATCCCTGTATTAGACTCAGATATTTTACTTGTGGTTCACTGTTTCTGGGACGGGACAATTTCCAGGTGAGTTACGATATATGGCCTGGGACCTTGTTTCGGTTTATCCATGTATCTGACTCAGATATTTTTCTTGGTGTTCCCTGTATCTGAGACGGGATAGTTTCCTGGTGAATCACTATATTTGGCCCGAGACCCTGTTTCGGTTCATCCCTGTATCTGACTCAGATATTTTTCTTGTGGTTCACTGTTTCAAAGATAGGACAGTTTCCTGTTGAGTAACTATATATGGCCCGGGAACTTATTTCAGTTCATCTCTGTATCTGATTGAGATAATTTTCTTTTGGTTCCCTGTATCTGAGACGGGACAGTTTCCTGGTGAGTTACTATATATGGCCCGAGATCCTGTTTCGGTTCATCCCTGTATTTGTCTCAGATATTTTTGTTGTGGTTCACTGTATCTGAGATGGGACAGTTTCCAGGTGAGTTACTATATATGACCTGGGACCTTATTTCGGTTTATCCATGTATCTGAGTCCGATATTTTTCTTGTTGTTTCCTTTATCTGAGACGAGACAATTTCTTGGTGAGTCACTATATATGGCCTGGGACCCTGATTCGGTTCATCCCTGTATCTGACTTAGATATTTTTTTGTGGTTCACTGTTTTAGAGACAGGATAGTTTCTTGTTGAGTAACTATATATGAGTCGGGAACTTATTTCGGTTCATTCTTGTATCTGACTCAGATAATTTTCTTATGGTTCACTGTATCTGAGACGGGACAGTTTCCTGGTGAGTCACTATATCTGGCCCGGGACCCTGTTTTGGTTCATCGTTATATCTGACTCAGATATTTTTGTTGTG
The DNA here is from genome assembly GCA_003255065.1 of Cercis canadensis. Classification (NCBI taxonomy): domain Eukaryota; kingdom Viridiplantae; phylum Streptophyta; class Magnoliopsida; order Fabales; family Fabaceae; genus Cercis; species Cercis canadensis. The sequence goes on from QAOA01005309.1 coordinate 126,075, forward strand.
GTTCACTCTATCTGAGATGGGACAGCCTGGTGAGTCACGTTATATGGCCCGGGACCCTATTTTGGTTCTTCCATGTATCTGACTCAGATATTTTTCTTGTTGTTCCTTGTATCTCAGACGGGACTGTTTCCTGGTGAGTCATTATATATGGCCCGGGACCCCGTTTCGGTTTATCCCTGTATCTAACTCAGTTATATTTCTTGTGGTTCTCTAAATCTATGACGGGACAGTTTCCTGATGAGTCACTATATATGTCCCGGGAACCAGTTTCGTTTCATCCCTATATCTGACTCAGATATTTTTCTTGTGGTTCACTGTATCTGAGACGGGAAAGTTTCTTGTTTAGTAACTATATATGGTCTGGGACCCTGTTTCGGTTCATCCCTCTATATGATTCTGAAATTTTTCTTGTGGTTCACTTTATTTGAGATGGGGTAGTTTCCTGGTGAGTCACTATATATGGCCCAGGACCATTTTTCAGTTCATCTTGTATCTGACTCAGATACTTTTCTTGTGGCTCACTGTTTCTAGGACGGGACAGTTTTCTAGTGAGTCATTATATATGGCTCGGGGCCTTGTTTTTGTTCATCCCTGTATGTGACTCAGATATTTTTCTTGTGGTTTACTGTATCTAAGACGGGACAGTTTGCTGGTGAGTCACTATATATGGCCCAGGACCCTGTTTCAGTTCATCCTTGTATTTGACTCAGATATTTTTCTTGTTGTTCACTGTATCTGAGACGGGACAGTTTCCTGTTTAGTCACTATATATGGCCTGGGACCCTGTTTTGGTTCTTCTGTGTATCTGACTCAGATATTTTTCTTGTGGGTCACTATTTCAGAGACGGGACAATTTCCTGGTGAGTTACTATATATGACCCGGGACCTTGTTTCGGTTCATCCGTGTATTTGTCTCAGATATTTTCATTGTGGTTCTTTGTATTGGAGATGGGACAGTTTCCTGGTTAGTCAATATATATGGCCCAAGACCCTGTTTCGATTCATCCCTGTATCTGACTCAAATATTTTTCTTGTCGCTTACTGTTTCTGGGATTAGACAATTTCCTGGTGAGTCACTATATATGGCCCAGGACCCTGTTTTGGTTCATCCCTATATCTGACTCAGATATGTTTCTTGTAGTTGACTGTATATGAGACGGGTCAGTTTCCTGGTGAGTCACTATATATGGCCTGAGTCCCTGTTTCAGTTCATCCCTGTATCTGACTGAGATATTTTTATTATGTTTCACTGGATCTGAATCAGGATAGTTTCTTAGTGAGTCACTATATATGTTGCGGGACCTTGTTTCGGTTCCTCCCTATATCTGACTCAAATATGTTTCTTGTGGTTCACTGTATCTGAGACGGGACAGTTTCCTGGTGAGTCACTATATATGGCCCGAGACCCTTTTTCGGTTGATCCCTGTATCTGACTCAGATATTTTTCTTGTGGTTCAACGTATCTGAGATGAGACAGTTTCCTGGTGAGTCACAATATATGGCCTGGGACCCTGTTTCGGTTCATCCTTGTAAATGGCTCAGATATTTTTCTTGTGGTTCACTATATCTGAGATGGGGCAGTTTCCTGGTGAGTCACTATATATGGCCCGGGACCATTTTTCGGTTCATCCTTGTATCTGACTCAGATATTTTTCTTGTGGTTCACTATTTCTAGGACGGGACAGTTTCCTGGTAAGTCACTATATATGGCTCGGGACCTTGTTTCTGTTCATACCTGTATTTGACTCAGATATTTTTCTTGTGGTTTACTGTATCTAAGAAGGGACAGTTTCTTGGTGAGTCACTATATATGGCCCAGGACCCTGTTTCAGTTCATCCTTTTATCTGAGTCAGATATTTTTCTTGTCGTTCACTGTATCTGAGACAGGACAGTTTCCTGTTTAGTCACTATATATAGCCTGGGACCCTGTTTTGGTTCTTCCCTGTATCTGACTCAGATATTTTTCTTGTGGGTCACTATTTCAGAGACGGGACAATTTCCTGGTGAGTTACTATATATGACCCGGGACCTTGTTTCGGTTCATCCGTGTATTTGAGTCAAATATTTTTATTGTGGTTCTTTGTATCAGAGATGGGACAGTCTCTTGGTTTGTCACTATATATGGCCCGGGACCCTATTTCGATTCATCCCTGTATCTGAGTCAGATATTTTTCTTGTCGCTTACTGTTTCTGGGATGAGATAATTTCCTGGTAAGTCACTATATATGGCCCGGGACCCTGTTTCGGTTCATCCTTGTATCTGACTCAGATAGTTTTCTTGTCGTTCACTATATCTGAGATGGGACAGTTTCCTGGTGAGTCACTATATATGGCCCCGGACTCTGTTTCGGTTCTTACCTATATCTGACTTAGATATTTTTCTTGTGGGTCACTATTTCAGAAACGGGATAATTTCCTGGTGAGTTACTATATAAGACCCGGGACCTCGTTTCGGTTCATCCGTGTATTTGACTCAGATATTTTTATTTTGGTTCTTTGTATCGAAGATGGGACAGTTTCGTGGTTAGTCACTATATATGGCCCGGGACCCTTATTCGATTCATCCCTGTATCTGGCTCAAATATTTTTCTTGTCGCTTACTATTTCTGGGATGGGACAATTTCCTGTTGAGTCACTATATATGGCCCAGGACCCTGTTTTGGTTCATCCTTGTATCTGACTCAGATATTTTTCTTGTTGTTCACTGTATCCGAGACGAGACAGTTTCCTGATGAGTCACTATATATGGCCCTGGACCCTGTTTATGTTCATCCCTGTATCTGACTAAGATATTTTTCTTGTGGTTCACTGTTTCAGAGACGGGTCAGTATCCTGTTGACTAACTATATATGGCCCGGGACCTTATTTCGGTTCATCCCTGTATCTGACTCAGATAATTTTCTTTTGGTTCACTGTATCTGAGAAGGGACAGTTTCCAGGTGAGTCTCTGCATATGGCCCGGGACCCTGTTTCGGTTCTTCCTTGTATCTGACTCAGATATTTTTGTTGTGGTTCACTGTATCTGAGATGATACAGTTTCCTGGTGAGTCACTATATATGGCCCGATACCCTGCTTCGGTTCATCCCTGTATTTAACTCAATTATTTTTCTTATGGTTCTCTATATCTATGACGGGAGAGTTTCCTGATGAGTCACTATATATACCCCGGGAACAGGTTTTGGTTCATCCCTATATATGACTCAGATATTTTTCTTGTGGTTCACTGTATCTGAGACGGGATAGTTTCTTGTTTTGTCACTATATATGGTCTGGGACCCTGTTTCGGTTCATCCCTGTATCTGACTCAGATATTTTTCTCTTGGGTCACTATTTCAAAGACGGGACATTTTCCTGGTGAGTTACTATATATGACCCGGGACCTTGTTTCGGTTCATCCGTGTATTTGACTCAGATATTTTTATTATGGTTCACTGTATCTGAGACGAGATAGTTTCCTGGTGAGTCACTATATATGGCCCGGGATCCTGTTTCGGTTCATCTCTGTATCTGACTCAGATATTTTACTTGTGGTTCACTGTTTCTGGGGTGGGACAATTTCCACGTGAGTTACTATATATGACCCGAGTCCTTTTTTCGGTTTATCCCTGTATCTGACTCAAATATTTTTCTTGTTGTTCCCTATATCTGAGATAGGACAGCTTCCTGGTGAGTCACTATATTTGGCCCGGGACCTTGTTTTGGTTCATCCCTATATCTGATTCAGATATTTTTCTTGTGGTTCACTGTTTTAGAGACATGACAGTTTCCTGTTCAGTAACTATATATGGCCCGGGAACTTATTTCGGTTCATCTCTGTATCTGACTCAGATAATTTTCTTGTGGTTCCCTGTATCTGAGACGGAACAGTGTCCTGGTGAGTCACTATATATGGCCCGGGACCCTGTTTCGGTTCTTCTTCGTATCTGACTCAGATATTTTTCTTGTTGTTCCCTGTATCTGAGACGGGACAGTTTCCTGGTGAGTCACTATATATGACCGGGGACCCTGTTTCGGTTCATCCCTGTATCTGACTCAGATATTTTTCTTGTGATTCACTGTTTCAGAGACATGACAGTTTCGTGTTGGGTAACTATATATGAGCCGGGAACTTAATTTAGTTCATCCCTGTATCTGACTGAAATAATTTTCTTGTGGTTCACTGTATCTGAGACGGGACAGTTTCCTGTGGAGTCACTATATATGGCCCGGGACCCTGTTTTGGTTCATCCTTATATCTGACTCATATATTTTTGTTGTGGTTCACTGTATCTGAGATGGGACATTTTCCTGGTGAGTCACTATATATGGCCCGGGACCCTGTTTCGGTTCTTCCCTGTATCTGACTCAGATATTTTTCTTGTTGTTCCCTGTATCTGAGACGGGACAATTTCCTGGTGAGTCACTATATATGGCCCGGGACCCTATTTCGGTTCATCCCTGTATCTAACTCAGTTATATTTCTTGTGGGTCACTATTTCCTGGTGAGTTACTATATATGACCCGGGACCTTGTTTCGGTTCATCCGTGTATTTGACTCAGATATGTTTATTGTGGTTCTCTGTATCGGAGATGGGACAGTTTCCTGGTTAGTCCCTATATATGGCTCGAGACCCTGTTTCATTCATCCCTGTATCTGAATCAGATATTTTTCTTGTCGCTTATTATTTCTGGGATGGGACAATTTCCTGGTGAGACACTATATATGGCCCGGGACCCTGTTTCGGTTTATCCTTGTATCGGACTCAGATATTTTTCTTGTCGTTAACTGTATCTGAGACGGGACAGTTTCCTGGTGAGTCACTATATATGGCCCCGGACCCTGTTTCTGTTCATCCCTGTATCTGACTAAGATATTTTTCTTGTGGTTCACTGTATCTGAGACGGGATAGTTTCCTGTTGAGTAACTATATATGGCCTAGGACCCTGTTTCAATTCATCCGTTTATTTGACTCAGATATTTTTCTTGTGGTTCACTGTGTCTGAGGTGAGACAATTTGCTGGTGAGTCGCTAGATATGGCCCGGGACCCTGTTTCGGTTCATCCTTATATCTGACACAGATATTTTTCTTGTGGTTCATTGTTTAGAGTCGGGACAATTTCCGAGTGAGTTACTATATATGGCTCGGGACCCTGTTTCAGTTCATCCTTGTATCTGACTCAGATATTTTTCTTGTCGTTCACTGTATCTGAGAGGGGACAGTTTCCTGGTGAGTCATAATATATGACCCGGGATCCTGTTTCGGTTCACCCCTATATATGACTCAGATATTTTTATTGTTGTTCACTGTATCTGAGATGGGACACTTTCCTGGTGAGTCACTATATATGGCCCGGGACCATTTTTCGGTTCATCATTGTATCTGACTAAAATATTTTTCTTGTGGTTCAATGTATTTGAGACGGGACAGTTTCCTGGTGAATCACTATATATGGCCCGGGACCCTGTTTCGATTCATCCCTGTATCTGACTTAGATATTTTTCTTGTTGTTTATTGTTTCTGGGAGGCCAGAGATGTCTAACCGAATTTACTCATAAACTGGACCGATACAATGGTGGCTTGTTTAACAAACAAACCTTTTAATCAAACCATCCGCCATTTGAATGAAGTCAAACCGACCTGAACCGGTCCGGTTCAATTGTTTAAACTAGACTTGAAAATGTTTTCCAAGTCAATGTGAGAGATGTCTACTCGATTTTACTCATACAACGGACCGATACAACAGTAGCTTGTTTAACAAACATAAGTTTTAACCTAACCAACCTCCATCCGAATCGAGTCAAACCCACCCGCACTGTTCCGGTACGACAGTTGGAACTGGACCTAAAAATATTTGTCAAGTCAAATCCAAATATGTCTACTTAAATTTACTCATAAATCAAACCTATACAACGGTGGCTTGTTTCACAAACCAACCGCTATCCGAAATGGGTCAAACTGACCCGAACCGGTCTGGTTCGGTTGTTACAACCGAACCAGAAATTTTTTGTCAAGTCAAGGCCAGAGATGTCTACTCGATTTTACTTATAAACCAAACCAATAAAATAGCGGCTTGTTCCACAAACAAACCCTTTAACCTAACCAACCAGCATCTAAACCGGGTTAAACAGGCCTGAACCGGACCTTAAAATATTTGCCAAGTCAAGTCCAGAGATGTCTACTTGATATTACTTATAAACCGGATTCATACAACGGTAGTTTGTTTGACAAACAAAACTTTTAACCTAACCAACTGCCATCCGAAATGGTTGAAACCTACCCGAACCGGTCCGGCTGTTTGACCCGGACATTAAAATATTTGTCAAGTCAAGGCCAGAGATGTCTGCTTGATTTTACTCATAAACCGGGCCGATACAATGGTGGCTGGTCTGACAAACAAACCTTTTAAGCAAACCAACCGCCATCCAAACCAGGTCAAACTAACCCGAACCGGTCCAGTCCATCTGTTGGAACCAGACCTTAAAATGTTCGCCTAGTCAACGCCAGAGATGTCTACTCAATTTTACTCATAATCTAGACTGATACAACGGTGGCTTGTTTGACAAACAAACATTTTAATCTCACCAACCGCCATCCAAATGGGTCAAAGCGACCCAAACTGGTCCAGTATGGCTGTTGGAACCGGTCTTTAAAATATTTCTCAAGTCAAGCTCAGAGATGTCTACTCGATTTTACTCATAAATTAGACTGATACAACGGTGGATTGTTTCACAAACAAACCTTTTAACCTAACCAACCAACATCAAAACTGGGTCAAACTGACCCGAACCGGTATGCTCTGCCTATTGGAACCGGACCTTAAAATAGTTGTCAAGTCAAGGCCAGATATGTCTACTCGATTATACTTATTAACAGTACTGATACAACGGTCCTTTGTTTGACAAACAAACATTTTAACTTAACCAACTACCATTTGAACCGGGTTAAATCGACCCAAAACGATCTGGTCTAACAGTTGGAACTGGACCTTAAAATATTTGTCAAGTCAAGGCCAGAGATGTCTACTCGATTTTATTTATAAACTAGACCGATACAACGGTGGCCTGTTTCATAAATAAACCTTTTAACCTAACCAACTATCATTTGAAATAGATGAAACCAATCCGAACCGGTCCGACTTTAAAATATTTGTCAAGTCAAGGTCAGAGATGTCTACTTGTTTTTACTCACAAACCGGACTGATACAATGGTGGCTGGTCTGAAAACAAACCTTTTAAGCAAACTAACCACCATCCAAACTGGGTCATACCGATCCGAACCGGTCTAGTCCATCTGTTGGAACTAGATCTTAAAATATTTGTCAAGTCAAGGCCAGAATTATCTGCTTGACATTACTCATAAACCGGATAACTTAACCAATCACAATCCGAGATTAGTCAAACTAACCCGAACCAGTCCAGTCTGGCTGTTGGAACCAGACCTTAAAATATTTGTCATGGCAAGGCCAGAGATGTCTACCTGATTTTACTTATAAACCGGACCAATAAAACGGTGGCTTGTTTAACAAACAAACCTTTTAACCAAACCAACCGTCATCCAAACCAGGTCAAACCTACCTGAACCGGTCTGATCCGACTGTGGCAACCAGAGTTTAAAATATTTGTCAAGTCAAGGAAAGATATGACTACTCGATTTTACTCATAAATCAGACCGTTATAGCAGTTGCTTGTTTAAAAAAACAAACCTTTTAACCTAACCAACCGGCATACAAATCAAGTCAAACCGACCCTAATCGATCCGGTCCAGCTGTTGGAATTAGATCTTAAAATGTTTGCCAAGTCAAGGCCAGAGTTGTCTACTCGATTTTACTTAAAAACTATACCGAAAAAATGGTGGTTTGTTTGAACCAACATCCGGAATGGGTCAAACTGACCTGAACCGACTGTTGGAACCGAACCTTAAAATATTTGTGAAGTCAAGGCCAGAGATGTCTACTGGATTTTACTCATAAACCGAACTAATACAATGGTGATTTGTTTGACAAACAAAACTTTTAACCTAACCAACTGCCATCTAGAATTAGTGAAACCGACCCGAACCGGTCCAGACCGACTTTTGGAACCAGACCTTAGAATATTTGTCAAGTTTAGGCTAGAGATGTCTACTCGATATTACTTATAAAACGGACCGATACAACAGTGTCTTGTTTAACAAACAATCCTTTTAACCTAAGCAAACCGCCATTCGAACTGGATAAAACCAACTCGAATCGGTCCGGTTCGGCTTTTGGAACTAGACCTTAAACTTCTTGCCAAATCAAGGCCATAGACATCTATTCGATTTTACTCATAAACTGGATCGATACAATGGTGGTTTGTTTCACAAACAAACATTTTAACCTAACCAACCGCTATCTGGATCGGGTCAAACTGACCCGATCCAGTCCGATCCGGCTGTTGGAACTGGACCTTAAAATATTTGTTAAGTCAAGGCCAGATATATCTGCTCGATTTTACTCATAAATTGAACCGATAGAATAGTGGCTTGTTTCAAAAAACAAACCTTTTAACCTAACCATCCAACATCCAAATCGTGTCAAACCAACTTGAACCGGTCTGCTCCGACTGTTGGAATTGGATGTTAAAATGTTCGCCAAGTCAAGGCCAGACATGTCTACTCAATTTTACTCATAAACCAAACCGATACAACGGTGGTTTGCTTGACAAACAAACCTCTTGACCTAACCAACTACCATCCAAACTGGGTCAAACTGACCCAAACTGGTCCAGTCCGGTGATTGGTGTTGTCGCTTAACCAATTAAATTAAACCGAATCCCCTAATTAGAATGCAATAGAGGGCATAATCCGGGTTTCTCTTACAAGGAATGCAATGTGTAATCAATAATTTTAAGTTAAAAATAGGGAATTTTTGAAACAAGATTATAATAGTAAATTGCAGAATTAAACAGAGATTAATGTAGTTGATTAAAGGCGTAACCTAGCTAGACATCCATCAAAAATCGGTTTGATTCATCTTAGATTAACATGAGTGATTAAGTCTTAATGTAGCACTACTAATTGAGTTTAATCACAACTGAAATCTTTAATTATGATCAATTGTTCCTACTGAGTTATCACTTAGGATTCGATTAATCACATACAATCACTAATCTTGTAATCACAAAGACTAAGCAATTAGTGATTAATCTAAAAACTGAACATCAATTAGCATAACATAGCTTCTCTGAATTCTAACCACAGATTAAAGATTGATCAATCTAAATTCTATTTCTTACTTCAATATCCATATAAATCACAAAGATCTCCATGAATTCATACAAAGATTAAAGCAAGGTAGAAATTCAAAGAAGAAGAAATTGCATTAAGTTTAATCCAATTAAGAACATAATCTCAAAATCAAAACTGAATTTAATCAGGAGTCTAACTTGGTTACAAGGATTCTAATCCTCCATGGTCATGAAATCCATGCTCCAATGGAGAAGTGCAGTCATAAATCAAAGAGCTCCAAAATTTTCAAGAGAGAAAACAAAAGCTGCCTAGTCTAGAAATTATCACTCGTCTGCCTCCTTTCTCTGCTTAAAACTTCCTAACTTTCATGCACACCTAATTTACCCCTAACCTAGTTTAAACCTCTGGACCTCAACTTCAAATGGGCTCTGGTTTGGGCCTAATTGGGCCTGAATTGAGGAAGTTAAGCCCATTTAAGTCCATCTAGGTCCATATAGGTCTCTGGACTAATCAGCCCTTTTCGATAGGCAATAAGACCATCTTAACTTCATAATTTGTTGAACATTCCTTCATAAAAATTGAAGGCCGGCGCCTTAGCGTTCCAATGGGACCGGTTTCAAGTCCATACAACATGTACAGCACAAGTTATAGTCCAAACACTGCATGCGGGTCAGGATCCAGCGGCAGCAACTCTACTCTGATTTCCGGGTTACATTTGACCGACTGAACGTCTAAATTGGCCTTGGAGGTCTAAATGAAAGTTGTAGATAATCCTCTTATCTTTCCTACAAGGCAAGAATGAAAATTTTTAGACATCCAGAACTAAATATATACCCGAAATACAGAATAGTATCAAAACCCTAATAATGCTGAAAAACACACTTAAGCCCAATTTGAACCTAATTAATGAAATATGACCCAAGCCTAATTAAATAAGCCCAAAATAGGATTAGGAGGTTAAAAATGATGATTAATTAATATATAAAAATAATGTTCATCAAATCCCCCCACACTTAACATTTGTACATCCCGGGCAAACTAGAGTTAAAACTAGGAAAAAAGGAAAACAACTAAGACAACTAAGAGATCATTTCTCAACAACAACTTCCAAGAATGCAAAAGTTAAGTGAGTAAGAAGAACAATCAATAATTTAAAAGAATCAAAACAATCATGAATCTATTTCTTGCACTTTCAATCAACAAGCATGGTGAATTCAAATGAAGTGAAGAACTAAGAAAGATAGAACCTCACACAAGATATATTCTCAATCCCTCAAGTGTTTAAGGGCGTTATTGTTTCACTCAAATCACATCATGATAATTTTCACTACCATAAGCTTGCTTTTTTTCTAATCTCCACTACTTTAAACAGATGCATGCACAAATCAAAAGGACTTTATTTAAGGATGTAATGGGGCCAAGGACCAAGGAAAAAGAAAGAATGAAATATGGATATGGCAAATTAAAACCAAAGAGAGCATGAGAACATTGAGAATGATGAGTCAAAACCAACACTAAGCACAAAAATACACCCAAAAGCTCTATGCAATTTTCTTTATAGACTTCTTCCTCTTTGGAAGGCAAACCACTATTTTTATTCTCTTTTTCTGATTTTTTTTTTAAACAGAATTTTCTTTTCTTTTTCTTTTGGCTAACATTTCTTTGTCTTTATATTTCATATAGCCACTTTCCTTCAAATTTCACAAATCCTCTCCCCCACACTTAGAACTTTGTCCGTCCCAGACAAATAGAACTCATCAATTGATCAACCAATGCTTTCATACTCCCTAAGGTAGATAGAAACATGATTTTTTTTTTTTTTTTTGTGTATGAGCTAAATGAAAGAATGGAAAAAATAGGCTCAAGGGAGAAATCAAGGGAAATGATGTTAGGAAGGCTATTTGGCTATCTAGCTAGAAAGAAGAAAATATGGTCTTCATCACATTCATGCATGCAAATGACAATGTAGTCTAAAAAAGAAGCAAAGCAAGTTCTAGAGCAACAAACATCATGAGCACAATGCACACAAGAAAGGAATATAGAATGACAATAGGTTAAAAAACTCACTAGGTATGCTTCATCAAACTTAATCCATCACATCAAATTCAATCACCAAATTAGCTAACTAAAAGATGCAAGAATCTATTCAACCATGCTAGAAACTTCAAAATGACAATTGCTTCAAGCTCACAAATTCTACAATTCTCAAAGTGCTATGGAAAATGCAAAAAGGAAAGGTGGAAAGATGAGTAGAATGAGAGTAAAGCAAAACAGCAAAACAGAATGGAAAACAACTAGGAAAAAGGTGGGACAGCGAATCAAGAAAGGATATCAAACCAGAATTCTGCACAGAAGCTCAAGAAGAAGCGTGAACAGAATCTGGAACATGCTGAACCACACCAAAACAGCAAACAGAGAAGGGAAGAATAACAGAAAACACAAAACAAACACGTAAAACAGAACCAACAAACAGAATTAAAAACATCAACAGAACAAAACTAAACAACAAGAACAGAAAATTAACATAATCTGAAACATAATCCGAAAGAACAACAAAAATAGAAACATAATCCGTAAGAACAACAAAAACAAAAACATAATAATAGAAACATAATTCGAAAGAACTCCCCTGAAGCTCAATCAAGTCAGGTAGATGGCATCTTGCAAGTGGACCTCCTCCACGATGTTTGCAACAAGCAAAGTAAGATACCTGGGTCAAAGACCACTCTCACAAAACCCTTAAAAGAAATTACAAAGCTGAAATTATTGTAAAGAACACAAAAACATAAAAAAGCATAAAGACATAAAGGAAATAATGAAGACAAATACTATGGGACTAGAATCAAATACATTTAACCCTTGATTTAAAAATTCAGCAAAGTAAGCATTTAAAATGTCACCAAGGGAAATGTGTAGCAAGAAATTTACAATCCTACCTAAAGCATGAGAAACATGAAAAATCTTGTTAGGTATATACAACTATCCATGGTTCTCATATATAAGTCTAAAAGAAGAAAATTAATTATGTCCTACAAATCTAAGCCTATAACAGTCATGCTTAAGGTCATCCTTACAAAATACATTAGTGTCACACAACATATTGTTCATACAAGGCTCAATATGACACTTAAATTCGTGCAAAGAATTGGGAAAAATCGACATCTCTTGCTTGCCATTCAAAGAATAGCTTGGCATATAGTTTGCTTGGACAGCCCATTTATTTCCCACACTCACTCCACCAACATCAAAATATTCACTTGCCACCAAGGTTCTAACATAATCTATTCCTAGTGCTCTAGCATATGAAGAAGTAAGAAGCATGAAATCTCCTAATCTATCAACATTAGTTTCTACATCTCCACATGCATACACCATTACAACAAGAGTAGGATCATGATTAAACAAATTTTCAACAAGTGCACAATTAAAATAAGGATGTGTCAAAGTGGGAAAAGGTATAGAGTTAACCATAGCAGCCGTGTCAAGTTCGCCTTGGGTTGTCTCTTTAGAGTTTTCTTCAAAATCTGTAGAACCAGATTTACTAGAATCTCCATCTCTCAAGAATGCAGCGATCTCAACACACACAGCACATGGCAATTCACCATTACAATAAGCACATAATTGGCCCTGCACAGAATCATCAAAACCAACACAATCAGAAAAATCAGTACCTAACTCATTGTAGACCTCCTTGATTAAATCATCCTTTGTCTTCTTGGACTGAGTGGCTCTATCGGATTCTGGGGTTAATGAATCAGGGACTACTTTCTCTGTTGCTTGTGGTTTGTTTTCAAGTTGAGGTTCAATTGGTTCTGGCATAGATTCTTCAGTTGGTTTTGGAATTGTATGTGAAGGAATTTTTTCAGAACCTTGAGCCTGCAATTGACTCGTTGAGGATGCCAATTGTCCAATTTGGATATCTAAATTTTGTATGGCGGCCTCTGTCCTCTGCTGGAACTGCATGGTATGAGTGGCCAATTGCTTCACCAAGTCCTCAATTGAAGGTTCATGTTCTGTGTATATTGAACTTGGTTGTTGCATAGGCTGCTCGAATGGTTGCCAATATTGCTGTGGAGGCACTGCATTGCCATATGTTAGATTGGTATGATCTCTCCAATCATAGTTATAGATGTTGAAGGATGGATCTTATGTAGGCTGCTGTTGGGGTTGGTATGATAGTTTGCTAGGAAATACAGCAGTTGCAGCCACAGAGGGATCTTGAAATCCATAAACATCATCCTGAAGTGTAGGGCATGCATTGGTGGGATGAGAGGTGCAAGCACATATGCCACAAAATTGGATTGGTTGCATGGCTAGTTCAGGTGCTTGTTATTCCACTGCCAATTGTCTCACCAAAGATGTCAATTCATCAAGTCTATGGTCTATCCTCTGTTTGTTAGAAAGTGATGCAACAACCTCTTTGACATTTTTAGTAGTAGGGGAACTTAGTATGCACCATGAACAAAAAGTGACAGAATAACAAAACACACCAAAACACACCAAAACACACAACAAAATACAAAATCACACAAAAAGTGACAAAAAATAGCAAAAAGCGACAATAGAGACAACCTAGCCATGCACACAAGGTTGGCAGAATGCCAAAACACACTAAAACAGGAACACAACACAAAAATAGGGAAAAAAAATGGCTAAAACAAAAAGTAATCGACATAAAGTAATCAGCAGAAAGTAAACGACAAAAAGTAATTGACAGAAAGTAAATGACAGAAAGTAATAGACAGAAATTAATCGACAAAAATTAAATGACAGAAGGTAAATGACATAAATTAAATGATAAAAAGTAAATGACATAAAGTAAATGACAAAAAGTAATGGACATAAATTAAATGACAGAAATTAAATGACAAAAAGTAATCAACAGAAAGTAAATGACAAAAAGTAATTGACAAAAATTAATCGACAAAAATTAAATGACAGAAAGTAAATGACATAAAATAAATGACAGAAAGTAATCAACATAAATTAAATAATAGAAATTAAACGACAAAAAGTAAATGACAAAAAGTAATTGACAGAAATTAAACGACAGAAAGTAAATGACAAAAATTAAATATCATAAAATAAATGACAAAAAAGTAATCCGAATATAACAAAGCAATCAATTCAAGGAATCTACTAAATCAAGCCAAAATGAAGGAAAAACAAGGGGGAAATGGAAGCAAATGACTAGAATTCACACAATGAACTTAAAATCATCAACTAACATTAACATTCCCTGGCAACGGCGCCAAAATTTGATTGTTGTTGTCACTTAACCAATTAAATTAAACCGAATCCCCTAATTAGAATGCAATAGAGGGCATAATCTGGGTTTGTCTGACAAGGAATGCAATGTGTAATCAATAATTTTAAGTTAAAAATAGGGGATTTTTGAAACAAGATTATAATAGTAAATTGCAGAATTAAACAGAGATTAATGTAGTTGATTAAAGGCGTAACCTAGCTAGACATCCATCAAAAACCGGTTTGATTCATCCTAGATTAACATGAGTGATTAAGTCTTAATGCAGCACTACTAATTGAGTTTAATCACAACTGAAATCTCTAATTATGATCAATTTTTCCTATTGAGTTTTTCACTTAGGATTCGATTAATCACATACAATCACTAATCTTGTAATCACAAAGACTAAGCAATTAGTGATTAATCTAAAAACTGAACATCAATTAGCATAACATAGCTTCTCTGAATTCTAACCACAGATTAAAGATTGATCAATCTAAATTCTATTTCTTACTTCAATATCCATATAAATCACAAAGATCTCCATGAATTCATACAAAGATTAAAGCAAGGTAGAAATTCAAAGAAGAAGAAATTGCATTAAGTTTAATCCAATTAAGAACATAATCTCAAAATCAAAACCGAATTTAATCAGGAGTCTAACTTGGTTACAAGGATTCTAATACTCCATGGTCATGAAATCCAAGCTCCAATGGAGAAGTGCAGTCATAAATTAAAGAGCTCCAAAATTTTCAAGAGAGAAAACAAAAGCTGCATAGTCTAGAAATTATCACTCGTCTGCCTCCTTTCTCTACTTATAACTTCTTAACTTTCATGCACACCTAATTTACCCCTAACCTAGTTTAAACCTCTGGACCTCAGCTTCAAATGCGCTCCGGTCTGGGCCTAATTGGGCATGAATTGAGGAAGTTAAGCCCATTTAAGTCCATCTAGGTCCATATAGGTCTTTGGACTAATCAGCCATTTTTGACAGGCAATAAGACCATCTTAAATTCATAATTTGTTGAACCATCCTTCATAACAATTGAAACCCTACGCCCTAGATTTCCAATGGGACTAGTTTCAAGTCCATACGACATGTACAACACAAGTTATGGTCCAAACACTGCATGCGGGTCAGGATCCAACGGCAGCAACTCTACTCTGACTTCCGGGTTACATTTGACCCACTGAACGTCTAAATTAGCCTTGGAGGTCTAAATTAAAGTTGTAGATAATCCTCTTAGCTTTCATACAAGACAAGAATCAAAATGTTTAGACATTCAGAACTAAATATATACCCGAAATACAGAATAGTGTCAAAACCCTAATAATGCTGAAAAACACACTTAAGCCCAATTTGAACCTAATTAATGAAATATGACCCAAGCCCAATCAAATAAGCCCAAAATAGGATTAGGAGGTTAAAAATGTTGATTAATTAATATATAAAAATAATGTTCATCATCCGGCTGTTGGAACCAGACCTTAAAATATTCACCAAGTCAGGGCCAGAGATGTCTACTCGATTTTCCTCATAAACCATATTGATACAATGGTGGTTTGTTTGAAAAAAAAATCTTTTAACCTAACCAACCGCCAACCAAACTGGGTCAAACTTACCTGAACCGGTCCAGTCCAACAGTTGGAATCGGACCTTAAAATATTTGTTTAGTCAAGCCAAGAGATGTTTACACGAATTTACTTATAAATCGAACTGATACAATGGTGGCTTGTTTAACAAAAAAAAAAACTTTTAACCAAACCAACCACCATCTGAACCGGGTAAAATCGACCCAACCGGTCTGATACGGCAGTTGAAACCGGATCTTAAAATATTTGTCAAGTCAATGCCAGATATGTCTACTTGATTTTAGTCATAAAATAGATCGACACAACGATGGCATGTTTCACAGACAAACCTTTTAACCTAACCAACCGCCATCTCAACCTGGTCAAACTGACAAGATCCGGTTTGGTCCGGCTCTTGGAACCAAACCTTAAACTTTTTGTCTAGTCAAGGCCAGAGATGTCAACTCGATTTTACTCATAAACTGGACATATACAATGGTGGCTTGTTTAACAAACAAACCTTTTAACGTAACCAACCGCCATTCAAAATGGGTCAAACCGACCAGAACTGGTCTGGTCCAGCAGTTGGAACCAAATTTTAAAATCTTTTCCAAGTCAATGCTAGAGATGTCTACTCAATTTTACTTATAAATCGTACTGATACAACGGTGGCTTGTTTCACAAACAAACCTTTTAACCTAACCAACCACCATATGAATCGTGTGAAACTGACCAAAATCGGTCTGCACCTTCTGTTGGAACGGAACCTTAAAATATTTCTCAACTCAATGCTAGAGATGTCTACTCGATTTTAATTATAAACTCAACTGATACAATGGTGGCTTGTATAACAAATAAACCTTTTAACCACACCAACCGCCATCTGAACCTGGTCAAATAGACCAAAACCGAGCTGGTCCGACAGTGGGAACCAGATCTTAAAATATTTGTCAAGTCAAGGCCAGAGATGTCTACCCAATTTTATTCATAAACCGGATCGATAGACCAGTGGCTTGTTTCACAAACAAACCTTTTAACCTAACCAACCATCACCAGGAATGGGTCAAACCGACACGAACTGGTTCGGTCCGGTAGTTGGAACCAGACCTTAAAATATTTGTCATGTCAAGGTCATATATGTCTACTCGATTTTACTCATAAATTGGACAGATACAACGGTGACTTGTTTAAGAAACAAATCGTTTAACCTAACCAACAACCTTCTGAACTGGGTCAAACTGACCCGAACCGGACCATAAACTTTTTGTCAAGTCAAGGCCAGAGATGTCAACTCAATTTTACTCATAAATCGGAACGATACAACGGTGGCATCTTTAACAAACAAACATTTTAACGTAACCAACCGCTATCCGAAATGCCATCCAAATCCAGTCAAACCATCCAAGCCAGTCCGGCCTAGCTGTTGGAACCGGACCTTAAAATGTTTGTTAAGTCAAGGCCAGAGATGTCTACTCATTTTTGCTTATAAACCAGACCTATACAATGGTGGCTTGTTTCACAAACAAACCTTTTAACCTAACCAACCACCATCCGAACCGTGTGAAACAGACCAGAACTGGTCTACATCAATTGTTGGAATGGGACCTTAAAATATTTGTTAAGTCAATGCCAGAGATGTCTACTCGATTTTAATTATAAACCTGATCGATACAATGGTGGCTAGTTTAACAAACAAACCTTTAACCACACCAACCGCCATCCAAACCGGGTTAAACCGACTAGAACCGGTCCGGTCTAGCAGTTGGAACCAAATTTTAAAATCTTTGTCAAGTCAAGGCTAGAGATGTCTACTCGATTTTACTTATAAATCGTACTGATACAACGGTGGCTTGTTTCATAAACAAATATTTTAACCTAACCAACCACCAACTGAATCGTGTGAAACTGACCAAAACCGGTCTGCACCTGCTGTTGGAACGGGACCTTAAAATATTTGTCAAGTCAATGCCAGAGATGTCTACTCGGTTTTACTTATAAACCTGACTGATACAACAATGGCTTATTTAACAAACAAACATTTTAACCACACCAACCGTCATCCGAACCGGGTCAAATAGACCAAAATCGGGCTGGTCAGGCAGTTGGAACCATATATTAAAATATTTGTGAAGTCAAAGCCAGAGATATCTACCCAATTTTACTCATAAAGTAGACAAATACAAATATGGCTTTTTTCACAAACAAACCTTTTAACCTAACGAACTGTCACCTGAAATGGGTCAAACCCAGAGGAACCGGTTCGGTACGGCAGTTGGAACCGGACCTTAAAATATTTATCACGTCAAGGCCATATATGCCTACTTGATTCCACTCATATATCGGACCGATACAACAGTGGCTTGTTTAACAAACAAACATTTTAACCTAACCAACAGCCATCTGAATAGGGTCAAACTGACCTAAACCGGTTCGATCTGGTTCTTGGAACTGGACCTTAAACTTTTTGTCAAGTCAAGGCTAGAGATGTCAACTCGATTTTACTCATAAACCTGACCGATACAACGGTGGTTTTTTTCACAAAGAAACCTTTTATCCTAACCATCCAGCATCTGAACCATGTGCAACCTACCTGAACCGGTTTGCTCCGACTATTGGAACTAGACCTTGAAATATTTGTCAAGTCAAGGCCAGAGATGTCTACTCAATTTTACTTATAAACCGGACCAATGCAATGGTGTCTTGTTTAACAAACAAACCTTTTCACCTAACCAAACAGCCATCTGAACTGGCTTAAACCAACCCGAACTGGTCCGGTCCTACTCTTGGAACCGGACCTTAATCATTTTGTCAAGTCAAGGCCAGAGATGTTAGCTCTATTTTACTTATAAATTGGATCGATACAAAGGTTGTTTATTTCACAGATAAACTTTTTAACCTAACCAACCGCAATCTGAACTGAGACAAACTGACCCGAGCCGTTCTGGTCCGACAGTTGGAAACGAACTTTAAAATATTTGTCAAGTGAAGGCCATATATGACTACTCGATTCTACTCGTCAATCGGACCATTACAGCGGTTCTTGTTTAAAACACAAACATTTTAACCTAACCAACTGCCATCCGAATTGAGTCATATCAACCTTAACCGATTCGGTCCAATTGTGGGAACTGCACCTTAAAATATTTGAAAAGTCAAGGCCAAAGTTGTCAACTCGATTTTACTCATAAACCAGACTGATAACATAGTGGTTTGTTTAACCAACTAACCTTTTAACCTAACCAACAACTATCCGAACCAGGTCAAACCGACCTTAACTAGTCCAGTTCGACAGTTGGAACCAGACCTTAAAATATTTGTCAAGTCAAAGCCAAAGATATCTACTCGATATTACTCATAAACCGGACCGATACAACGGAGGCTTGTTTAACAAACAAAACTTTTAACCTAACCAACTGCTAGCCGAACAGGGTCAAACCGACCAGAATTGGTCCGGTCCGGCAGTTGGAACCAGACCTTAAAATATTTGTCAAGTCAAGGTCAGATATGACTACTCGATTTTACTCATAAATTGGTCCGTTACAGCAGTTCTTGTTTCTAAAACAAACATTTTAACCTAACTAACCGCCATCTGAATCGAGTCAAATCAACCCTAGCCGGTCTAGTCCAGCTGTTGGAACCGCAGCTTAAAATGTTCAAAAAGTCATGGCCAGAGATGTCTAATCGATTTTACACATAAATCGGACCGATGTAACGGTGTCTTGTTTAACAAACAAACCTTTTAACCTAACCAAACTGCCATCTGAAGTAGCTTAATCCAACCCGAACCGATCCGATCTGGCTCTTGGAACTAGACCTCAAATTATTTGTCAAATCAAGCCAAAGATGTCTACTGGATTTTACTCATAAACCGGACCGATACAACACTGGTTTGTTTCATAAACAAACCTTTTAACCTAACCATCCAGCATCCGAACCATGTGCAATCAACATGAACCGGTCTACTCCGAGTATTGGAACTGGACCTTAAAATATTTGTCAAGTCAAGCCCAGAGATGTCTACTCGATTTTACTTATAAACCGAACCGATGCAACGATGTCTTGTTTAACAAAAAAACCTTTTAACCTAACCAAACTGCCATCCGAACTAGCTGAAATCAACTCGAACTAATCCGGTACAACTCTCGCAACTAAACCTTAATTATTTTGTCAAGTCAAACCGACCCTAACTGGTCCAATCCAGCTGGGGAAACCAGACCTTAAAATATTTGTCAAGTCAAGGCCAGAGATGTCTACTCGATTTTACTTATAAACTAGACTGATGCAACAATGTCTTGTTTAACAAACAAACCTTTTAACCTATCCAAACTGCCCTCTGAACTGGCTAAAACCAACCAGAACCAATCCGGTCCGGCTCTTGCAACCGCACCTTAATCGTTTTGTTAGGACAAGGCCAAAGATATCTACTCGATTTTACTTATAAACAAGACCGATGCAACAATGTCTTGTTTTAAAAAAAATCTTTTAACTTGTCCAAATCGCCATTCGAACTAGCTCAAACCAACCCGAACCAGTCTAGTCCAGCTCTTGCAATCGCATCATAATCATTTTGTTAAGACAGGCCAGAGATGTCTACTCAATTTTACTTATAAACCAGACCGATGCAATGGTGTTTTGTTTAACAAAGAAACCTTTTAACCTAACCAAATTGCCATCTGAACTGGCTCAAACCAACTGGTCCAGTCCGTTTCTTGGAACTAGACCTTAAATGTTTTGTCAAGTCAAGGCCAGAGATGTCTACTCGATGTTATTTATAAACCTGAACGATGGAACGATGTCTTTTTTAACAAACAAACCTTTTAACCTAACTAAACCGCCATACGAACTGACTCAAACCAACCCAAACTGGTCCAACCCGGTTAATGGAACCAGACCTTAAACATTTTGTGAAGTCAAGGCCAGAGATGTCAGCTTGATTTTACTCATAAACGGGATAGATGCAACCGTGTCTTGATTAACAAACAAACCTTTCAACCTAACCAAACTGCCATCTGAAATGGATCAAACCGACCCAAACCGGCTATTGGAACCAGACCTTAAAATTTTTGTCAAGGCAGGGCCAGAGATGTCTACTCGATTTTACTTATAAACTGGACCGATACAATGGTGGCTTGTTTAACAAACAAACCTTTTAACCTAACCAACCACCATCCGGAATGGGACAAATCGACTATAACCGGTCCGGTCCGGCTGTTAGAACTGGATCTTAAAATATTTTCAAAGTCAAGGCTAGAGATGTCTACTCGATTTTACTGATAAACTGGACCGATAGTACGGTGGCTTGTTTGACAAACAAACCTTTTAACCTAACCAATCGCCATCCGAAAGGAAAAATCAGTTTGAACTGGTCCAATAGGGCTGTTAGAACCAGACCTTAAAATATTTGTCAAGTCATGGCCAAGGATGTCTACTTCATTTTACTCATAAATCAGACCAATACAATGGTGGCTTGTGTCACAAACAAACATTTACACCTAACCATCCACCATCCGAATTGTGTTAAACCGACCTAAACTGGTATGCTCCAACTGTTAGAACCGGACATTAAAATATTTGTCAAGTCAAGGCCAGAGTTGTCTACTCAATTTTACTTATAAACCGGACCGATGTAACAATGTCTTATTTAACAAACAAACCTTTTAACCTAACCAAACCGCCATCCAAACTGGCTCAATCTAACCCGAACCGTTTCGGTCAGGCTTTTTGATCCGGACCTTTATCATTTTGTCAAGTCAAGGCTAGTGATGTCAGGTCAATTATAATCATAATCCGGACCAATACAACGGTGGTTTCTTCGACAAACAAACATTTTAACCTAACCAACCGCCATCCGGAATGGGTCAAAATGACCCGAAGCGGTCCGCTCCGGTTGTTGGAACCGGACCTTAAATTATTTGTCAAGTCAAGGCCAAAGATGTCTACTCAATTTTACTCATAAATCAGACCAATACAACGGTGGTTTGTTTGCCAATCAAACCATTTAACCTAACCAACCAAATCCGAACTAGGTCAAACCAACCTAAACAAGTCTGATCTGAAAGTTGGAACCGAACCTTAAAATATTTGTTAAGTCAAGGCCAGATATGACTACTCAATTTTACTCATAAATTAGTCCATTACAGCGGTTCTGGTTTTACAAACAAACATTTTAACTTAACCAAACGCCATCCAAATCGAGTAAACCCGACCCTAACTAGTCCGGTCTAGCTGTTGGAATCAGACCATAAAATGTTTGAAAAGTGAAGGCAAGAGATGTCTTCTCGATTTTACTCAGAAACAGGACCGATACAACAGTGGCTTGTTTAACAAATCAATATTTTAACCTAACCAACCGCCATCCGAAATGGGTCAAACCGACCTGAACCGGTTGTTGGAATCGGACCTTAAAAATTTTGTCAAGGCAAGGCCAGAGATGTCTACTTGATTTTACTTGTAAATTGGACCGATATAATGGTGGATTGTTTAACAAACAAATGTTTTAACCTAACCAACCACCATCCGAACCGGTCCGGTTCAGCTGTTGGAACCAGATCTTAAAATATTTGTCAAGTCAAGGCTAGAGATGTCTACTCGATTTTACTCATAAGCTAGACCGATACAACAGTGGCTTGTTTGACAAACAAACCTTTTAACCTAACCAACAGCCACCCGGAAAGGGACAAATCGACTCGAACCGGTCCAGTACAGCTGTTAGAACCGAACCTTAAAATATTTATCAAGTTATGGCCAGAGATATCTACTCAATTTTACTCATAAATAAGACCAATACAACGGTGGTTTGTGTCACAAACAAACATTTTAACCTAACCATCCACCATCCGAATCATGTCAAACCGACTTAAACTGGTATGCTCCAGTTGTTAGAACCAGACCTTAAAATATTTGTCAAGTCAAGGCCAGAGATGTCTACTCGATTTTACTCATAAATTAGATTGATACAATGGTGGCTTGTGTCACAAACGAACCTTTTAACCTAACCAACCGCCATCCGAACCGGCTCCAGTCTGACTGTTGGAACCAGATCTTAAATTATTTGCCAAGTCAACGCTAGAGATGTCTACTAGATTGTACTCATAAACTGGACCGATACAACAATGACTTGTTTCACAACAAAACCTTTTAACCTAACCAACCACCATCTGAAATGGGTCAACCGACCCGAATCGGCTATTGGAACCAGGCCTTCAAATTTTTGTCAAGGTAAGGCCAGAGATGTTTACTCGATTTTGTTTATAAATTAGACTGATACAATGGTGGCTTGTTTAACCAAAAAATCTTTTAACCTAATCATAAATATGACCGACACAACGGTAGCTCTAGTCACAAACAAACCTTTTAAGCTAACCATCCACCATCTGAATTGTGTCAAACCGACCTTAACTAGTATGCTTTGGCTGTTAGAACCGGATCTTAAAATATTTGTCAAGTCAAGGCCAGAGATGTCTACTCGATTTTACTTATAAACTAGACCGATGTAGGGTTGTCCTGTTTAACAAACAAACCTTTGAAACTAACCAAACAGCCATCGGAACTGGCTCAGTCCAACACGAATCGGTCCAATCCGGCTCTTGGAACCAGAGCTTAATCATTTTGTCAAGTCAAGGCCAATGATATCAGGTCGATTATACTCATAATCCAGATCGAAACAACGGTTGGTTTCTTTGACAAACAAACCTTTTAACCTAACCAACTACCATCCGGAATGGGTCAAACCGACCTGAACCGGTCCGGTCTAGTCCGGGTATTGGAACTAGAGCTTAAATTATTTGTCAAGTTAAGGCCAAAGATGTCTACTCAATTTTACTCATGAACCAGACCAATACAATGGTGGTTTGTTTCACAAACAAACCTTTTAACCTAACCATCCAGCATCTGGAACATGTGCAACCGACCTGAACCGGTCGGCTCCTGTTGTTGGAACCAGACCTTAAAATATTTGTCAAGTCAAGGCCAGAGATGTCTACTTGATTTTACTTATAAACTGGACCGATTGAACGGTGTCTTGTTTAACAAACAAACCTTTTACCCTAACCAAACCACCATCTGAACTGCCTTAAACCAACCCGAACCAGTCCAGTCCAGCTCTTGCAACTGCACCTTAATTGTTTTCTCAAGTCAACGCTAGAGGTGTCAGCTCGATATTACTCATAATCCAAACCGATACAACGGTGGTTTGTTTGACAAACAAGCCTTTTCACCTAACCAACCACCATCCAAACCGGGTCAAATCAACCCGAACCAGTCTGGTCTGGCAGTTGGAACCAGACCTTAAAATATTTATCAAGTCAAGGCTAGAGAAATCTACTCGATTTTAGTTATAAACCGGACCGAGATACAATGGTGGCTTGTTTAACAAGCAAACCTTTTAACCTAACCAATCGTCATCCAAACCGGGTCAAACCGACCAGAACCAGTGATGAACATTATTTTTATATATTAATTAATCCCCATTTTTAACCTCCTAATCCTATTTTGGGCTTATTTGATTGGGCTTGGGTCATATTTCATTAATTAGGTTCAAATTGGGCTTAAGTGTGTTTTTCAGCATTATTAGGGTTTTGACACTATTCTGTATTTCGGGTATATCTTTAGTTCTGGATTCTAAAAATTGTGATTCTTGCCTTGTAGGAAAGCTAAGAGGTTTATCTACAATTTTCATTTAGACCTCCAAGGCCAATTTAGACGTTCAGTCGGTCAAATGTAACCCGGAAGTCATAGTAGAGTTGCTTCCGCTGGATCCTGACCCGCATGCAATGTTTGGACCATAACTTGTGATGTACATGTCGTATGGACTTGAAACCAGTCCCATTGGAACGCTAAGGCGCCGGGCTTCAATTTTTATGAAGGAATGTTCAACAAATTATGAAGCTAAGATGGTCTTATTGCCTATCAAAAAGGGCTGATTAGTCCAGAGACCTATATGGACCTAGATGGACTTAAATGGGCTTAACTTCCTCAATTCAGGCCCAATTAGGCCCAAATCGGAGCCCATTTGAAGCTAAGGTCCAGAGGTTTAAACTAGGTTAGGGGTAAATTAGGTGTTCATGAAAGTTAGGAAGTTATAAGCAGAGAAAGGAGGCAGACGAGTTATCAATTCTAGACTAGGCAACTTTTGTTTTCTCTCTTGAAAAGTTTGGAGCTCTTTGATTTATGACTGCACTTCTCCATTCGAGCTTGGATTTCATGACCATGGAGGAGTAGAATCCTTGTAACCAAGTTAGACTCCTGATTAAATTCGGTTTTGATTTTGAGATTATGTTCTTAATTGGATTAAACTTAATGCAATTTCTTCTTCTTTGAATTTCTGTCTTGCTTTAATCTTTGTATGAATTCATGGAGATCTTTGTGATTTATATGGATATTGAAGTAAGAAATAGAATTTAGATTGATCAATCTTTAATCTGTGGTTAGAATTCAAAGAAGCTATGTTATGTTAATTGATGTTCGGTTTTTAGATTAATCACTAATTGCTTAGTCTTTGTGATTACAAGATTAGTGATTGTATGTGGTTAATCGAATTCTAAGTGATAACTTAGTAGGAATAATTAGTCACAATTAGAGATTTCGGTTGTGATTAAACTCAATTAGCATTGCTACATTAAGACTTAATCACTCATGTTAATCTAGGATGAATCAAACCAGTTTTTGATGGATGTCTAGCTAGGTTACGCCTTTAATCAACTACATTAATCTTTGTTTAATTCTGCAATTTACTATTATAATCTTGTTTCAAAAATCCCCTGTTTTTAACTTGAAATTATTGATTACACATTGCATTCCTTGTGAGACAAACCCGGATTATGCCCTCTATTGCATTCTAATTAGGGGATTCGGTTTAATTTAATTGGTTAAGCGACAAAACCAATCAACCGGTCCGATCCGGCTGTTGGAACCAGATCTTAAAATATTTGTGAAGTCAAGGCCAAATATGTCTACTCAATTTTACTCATAAACTATTCCGATACAACGGTGGTTTGTTTGCAAACAAACTTTTTAACCTAACCAACCACCATCCAAAATGAGTCAAACCAACTTGAACCGGTCCAGTCTGGCTTTTGGAACCGGATCTTAAAATATTTGTCATGACAAGGCAGGAGATGTCTACTCGATATTACTCATAAACTAGACCGTTACAACATTGGCTTGTTTAACAAACAAACCTTTTAACCGAAATTAACCGTCATCCGAACCGGTTCAAACCCACACAAACCGGTCGGGTATGACTATTGGAATTGGACCTAAAAATATTTGTCAAGTCAAGGCCAGAGATGTCTACTCAATTTTACTCATAAATCGGACCAATACAACGGTGACTTGTTTAAGAAAAAAACCTTTTAACCTAACCAACCGCCATCCAAAATGGGTCAAACTAACCTGAATTGGTCTGCTCCGGCTATTGGAACCGGACCATAAAATATTTGTCAAGTCAAGGCCAGAGATGTCTACTCGATTTTAGTTATAAACTGGACTAATGGCACGGTGTCTTGTTTAACAAACAAACCTTTTACCCTAACCAAACCACCATCTGAACTGCCTCAAACCAACTCGAACCAGTCCGGTCCAGCTCTTGAACTGCACCTTAATCGTTTTCTCAAGTCAACGCTAGAGGTGTCAGCTCAATATTACTCATAATCCAAACCGATACAATGGTGGTTTGTTTGACAAACAAGCCTTTTCACCTAACCAACCACCATCCAAATCGGGTCAAATCAACCCGAACCAGTCTAGTCTGGCAGTTGGAACCGGACCTTAAAATATTTATCAAGTCAATGCTAGAGAATTCTACTCGATTTTAGTTATAAACCGGACCGATACAACGGTGGCTTGTTTAACAAGCAAACCTTTTAACCTAACCAACTGATGAGCTGCCGAGGCTCCTTAAATTACTTAAAGTTTTAGGTCGGTTCCTAAGCTATTTGCAGCAAAGGGCAGCCCTAAGTCGAACCTAAGGATTGTTCTATTTGGTGAATCATATGGAGAAGCATATAAACAGGGGGGTTGTGTTTGTTTATGTGATTAACGAAAATTAATTATCAGTGGTAGAGTTTTAGAGAAAGCAACCAATCCAAGTCTTAACTAATTCTGATTTTGATCCATCCTTGATTTCCAAGGATCCATTTAATTGTTAACCATGTTCTTGGCCTTTAAAACATCTCAAGAAGCCTCTCAATGTTCTATGGATGTCTACTGGTTAAGCAACCAGAATTCGGTTCAACAAGGGACTAAATGAATTAAGCAAACATTCAAGTCCAGTTTAACCTAAGTCCTGAATCCAGCCAAGGTAATTAATCCGTCCAAGCTTAGAACCATTAATTAACCATACAATCCTCTTTTATCACATGCAAACAGAATATGAACACATGAATAATCCAATCCGAATTAAGCAATTCAAACAGAATATTTCAGAGGATTGAAAGAACTTTGATTAACAACTAAAATGAAGAACAACAACTCATAATCTCAAAACCAATAATCAGAAAAGCAAAACCTGGATTGATATGATGGATTAGCCCTCCATGAACAAGAAGAGCTGAGTTCTTACAAAAATATCTAAAAGAAAACTTAAGAGCTAAGGAAAGCTAGAAAGCTGTCTAAAATATCTAATGACTTGATTGATTCCCAATTTCGGCTGCCCCCCTCTTGCTGATATAGACCTCCAAATTTACATGCACACCCAAATTGCCCTTAGGGCACACTTGTTCCCATGGGCCTTAGCTTCAATTGGGCTTTGGTTTGGGCCCATTTGGACTTGTCATGAGGAAGTTAGGCCCATTTAAGTGGCAAAAGGTGTCTGGAACCGTCACCTAACTTGCACAGAAAATAAGACCATCTTAAACATAAAATATGGTGAACCGCTCTTCATATCAATTGAAGCTCTGTCTGTTATCTTTCCAATGGTACCAGTTTCAGGTCCATATGACATCCAAAACTCAGGTTATGACCCAAATACTGCATGTAGGTCAGGATCCTGCGATAGCATGTCTTCTCTGGCTTCCAGGCTGCATATGACCTTCTGAACGTCCGAATTAGCTTTGGAGCCCTGAAAGAAAGTTTTAGACAATTCTATCAGCTTTCCTACAAGGTATGAATCGGAATTTTTAGACATCCAGAACTCAAGATATGCACGAAACACAGAGACAGCATATAATGCCCAGTATTGCTGGAAATTGCAATTAAGCATAAATGGATCCAAAGTCATGAAATGAGGTCTAAGTCTATGCAATTCAGCCCAAAAGAGGTTTAAAAGACTAAGTATGAGGGATAACTATTGTATAAAAAGTGTGTTCATCACCAACCGCCATCCGAACTGGGTCAAACCGACCAGAACCAGTCCGATCCGGCTGTTGGAACCAGATCTTAAAATATTTGTCAAGTCAAGGCCAGATATGTCTACTCGATTTTACTCATAAACTGGTCCGATACAACGGTGGTTTGTTTGCAAACAAACTTTTTAACCTAACCAACCACCATCCAAAATGAGTCAAACCAACCTGAACCAGTCCAGTCTGGCTTTTGGAACCGGATCTTAAAATATTTGTCATGACAAGGCCAGAGATGTTTACTCTATATTACTCATAAACTAGACCGTTACAACGTTGGCTTGTTTAACAAACAAACCTTTTAACCGAAATTAACCGCCATCCGACCGGTTCAAACCCACCCAAACCGGTCGGGCATGACTATTGGAATTGGACCTAAAAATATTTGTCAAGTCAAGGCCAGAGATGTCTACTCAATTTTACTCATAAATCGGACCGATACAACGATGACTTGTTTAAAAAAAAAAACCTTTTAACCTAACCAACCGCCATCCAAAATGGGTCAAACTAACCTGAACTGGTCTGCTCCGGCTATTGGAACCGGACCATAAAATATTTGTGAAGTCAAGGCTAGAGATGTCTGCTCGGTTTTACTTATAAGTTGGACTGATACAACAGTGTCTTGTTTAACAAAAAAACATTTTAACGTAACCAAACCGCCATCCAAATAGGGTCAACCCACCTGAACCGGTCCGGTCCGGCTCTTGGAACTAGACCTTAAACTTTTTGCCAAGTCAAGGCCAGAGATGTCTACTCGATTTTGAATTTTAAATAAAAAAAAAAATTCTGCGAACCAGAGATAGTTTGGGAGTCAGTTTGTGTGTGAGAAATGTGTTAGGCACCCTATAACACCCATTTAAATGACAATTACCATAAATTATCCCCAAAACGTCCGCAAACATGATATGGCCATTACATATTTCAATTATCCCCAAAAAGTATACTGATATTTACAAGTTTAAAACAAGAAAAATAGAATATTTACAAAAGTGGGTTCACCCTACAATTGTAGGTGCAAACGTATCTTCATGGAGGAATCAAAGCCCTTGTAGTTTTGGAAAGGGCTTGAAGATAAAGAAAAAGAAAACTTAACCACATGGAGCCATTGATGACTTAAAGCCAAACACAAATAAAATAGAGTGCCATAGAGCCAAAGAAAGTACAATTTGGCATTAAGCCAAAACAAGTGAAAAAGAGAGGCTTAGAGCCTTTGATTTTTATCTTTTCTTGAAAACTATAAATTAAATGAAATGGGAAAGTTATTTGAAAGTTAGACTTAACTCACTTCCCCTCGGATGCCTATGTACCCACTGTCATAACATACCCAAAGGTCCCTACGATGCGGATGACATAGTTTTTTAAAAGATTAATTTCCCGAAGAAAACTTGGAGTTACCACCAATTGTATTAAGAAAATGGGGAATAATTGGAAAATCCCATTTTTGAATTTCAAAAATATTCTACGAACTAGAGAGAATTTAGGAGTCAAATTGTGTGTGAGGAAGGTGTTAGGCACCCCACAAAACCAGTCTAAAAGACAGTTACCTAAAATTAATTGTGCGAACATAAGATGGCCAAAAATGTACTTTATTCATCCCTCAAATAAACTACACATATGAAATAAAAATAAAAATATTGGTAACAAATTTAAATGTGAAATGCATGCAACTAATGTGCCCTAAATCCTTCTACCTGTTCTTGCATATGGCGCCCTTTAAGGTGGCGCTTATCCTTACCTAGGAATGATAGAGTGGGCCACCTGATATGCAGATGGATCAGCCTATCCCTCCATGATAGGTAAGGGGCCTATAGATATTAAGTGAACAATCGCATTCTTAAATGCTATGCAAATGTATGATTTTAAATATTACAACATTTGTCCTTGTCCAATAGGGGAGTGGTACATAATTGACAAATGTAATCTAAATAAACAAAAGCTCTCCAAGCCTCCGAAATGCCTTAGGGTTTCGCTAATGGCCTAAGGATTGTGACTCCCTCTCATATAGAAGACTCATTAGTTGGCTCAAAATAGGAAATTAAAGGTCACATAAGTATAACCAATTAAGTAGCCACAATAAATAACAAGATAAAACAAGGAACATGTCAACTTATAGTGAAAAGGCATACAATACTAAAGCACATGCAGCAGCCATTAAGAGTCAAAATAAAACCATGAAAACGACATACAAAGTAAGGCAATAACATTTAGTTAAATAGGGCAATCAACATACACTCCTAATTAACATACAAATGATTACAAAAAGGAAGAAAAGACAACAAGTAAATACAAGGCAGAATAAAGAAAAATAGAACAACAAAGACGAAAAACAAAATATAAAATAGGGGAAACTTATAAAGAAATATGAGAATTCATGTCAATGCGATTTGACCCCAAAATTTTACATGAGACAGAAAAACGTCTTATGGTTCTAAAGAATAAAAAATTGATACAAAAATGAGCTCCCTAACTCAAGTTATGGCCAAATAACAGAACACTGTCAGAATCAACTAACAGTACAGAGAAAACAACCATTTTCAAATTAAAACTGGGATCAAATGTGACATAAAAAAATATGAAATTTATATACATGCAATATATGCATCTTAGGGTCAAAAGACCAACTACTGCTAGTGTTGGATTGACAGATCCGAGAATGACTATTCAGAAACTAAAGTTGATAATTACTATCCCAATTGACCAATATGATCAAAAGAGGTCAAGGATCATTTTTATTTTTAATCAAGAACCCTAAAACACATTCAAGAAAACAAAGGTAAAAAAATAAAAAATAAAAACAAAATACTCAGAAAAAAAATGCACAAGAAGCATGCTCACTCCAACAAGACATGACAAATGATACCAAAACAATAATAGGGCAGCAAGCATGTAAAACCTATGATACCATCAACCAAGATCATGCTGGAAAAAGACCAACCCTAAACAAAATCATGTCATATGGTAAAACAAGCAAAACAACAATAAACTAAGTACTCAACCACAATCCAAATAGAAACTAAACATAATCTCCCTAAACCAAAATATCAAGAGGATATTCAAGAGAGGAGAAAAACAAAAAAAATCAAAATGAAACTCATGCAATTAAAATGAAATAGAAGCATCCAAGAGGGAAACAAAAGGAAACATACATTTCACATGCATTCAAACAAAAACCCACAAGAGAATGGAAAGAAATCAATAGAAGAGTGAAGGTTATCTATTGTTCTTCAAGAA
The DNA here is from genome assembly GCA_003255065.1 of Cercis canadensis. Classification (NCBI taxonomy): domain Eukaryota; kingdom Viridiplantae; phylum Streptophyta; class Magnoliopsida; order Fabales; family Fabaceae; genus Cercis; species Cercis canadensis. The sequence goes on from QAOA01005309.1 coordinate 157,654, forward strand.
AACCGCTCTTCCTTGCTCAAAGGTATAGAACTCAACTCCAAGAAGCTCCAACACTCTTGATTTTCTTTTTTCTCTCTCCAAAACTATGAAGAATAGTCAAGAATTCTAAACTTTGCTCTCAACTTTCTTCTCTTTGATCTATTTTTTCAAGTTCTCTCTCTTCCTTCTTGTTTTTACCTTGACAGTATATTATTTTGTGGCTCTCTCTTCTTATGCAATCAGCCCTCTCAACTTGGAGAGCAAGTTGAGGGTACTTTCGTCATTTCCCCCATTTTTGCACATTCCTCCCACTTTCCTTTAGCCTTATGAAAAATCCAATAATTTTTCCCCAAAATGCCCTAACCGAATTGCACACTTCAGCCCCTCTAATTTATATTTTTTCCATGTAAAAATAAGATTAAGAAGCCCCCATTAGAAATTTTCCCAAAATTGTCTTGCACAAGCAACTTCCATGAAGCTTCCTCGAGGCTAGATCTTTTCACTTATGCTTGAGAATATTTTTTAAACCCTAGCTGACCTCCTTTCATATTTTTAACAAATTTATTTGATTTTTTTATTAATAATAAAAATCACAAAATCCTAATGGGCCAATTGAGCCAAATTAGGTCCAAAAAAGCCCAAAGAGCTCAACCTTGGACTTAAGTTATTTGGACCAAAAACATTAGAAAAACCAAAAAAAAATGGGTGGGCCCAAAGGCCCCAAAACTAGGGTCTTAGCATGACGGATCAAGCCCAAAACATGGGTTTTGACCCAAAATACTAAAAGCCCGGAAAAATTATAATTTTTATGTCCAAACAAAGTATTTAAATAAAATCAAATAGGTCAAGAGGCCCGAAACTCAAATTTAAAGAAAACGAGCCAGAGGGCTTCCTAACTTGTATTAAAATGAAGTGGGTCAATGCCAAAAACCAAAATTTAGATCCAAAAGCTAAAAGAGGCCTTAAAAACCTTAAAATCAAATTTCCCACTTAAAAATAAAATTAAGATATAATTTTTTTCTCTTTTCTATCTTTTTGGAAAACATGTAACAACCCCAGATAAAATATGATGTCTACAGTTTGCCCTTATTTACATGTTTGCTATTTGAGAAATGTGAGAAGCGAATGCTCTCATTTCTTGTGTAGGAAACATGTAAAGATGGTATACACGTATTTTGTTTGGGATAAAAGAAAAGAAAAATGTCATTATTCAAGATGACTCATGATGCAGGTGCCTCCTCCGCTGAAGGACTTTGATAAGGAAAAACAAAGGTGCCTCCTCCGCCGAAGAACTTTAACAACAAAAAGAAAGGCGCCTCATCTGCCGAAGGACTTTGACAAGAAAAATAAATATGCCTCCTCTGTCAAAGGACTTTGAAAAGAAAAATAAACTACCTCATTTGCCAAAAGGACTTTGACAAGAAAAATAAATATGCCTCATCTGCTGAAGGACTTTGACAAGAAAAATAAAAGTGCCTCCTCCGCCGAAGGGCATTGATAAGAAAAATAAAGTGCCTCTCTTGCCGAAGGACTTTGACAAGAAAAATAAAGATGCCTCATCCGCGAAAGGGCTTTGACAAGAAAAATAAGGTGCCTCCTCTGTTGAAGGACTTTGACAAGAAAAATACATTGCCTCTTCCGCCGAAGGACTTTGACAAGAAAGATAAATGTGCCTCATCCGCCAAAGAACTTTGAGAAGGAAAAGAAAGGTGCCTCCTCCACCGAAGGACTTTGACAATGAAAGATAAAGGCGCCTCCTTAGAGGAAGGGCTTTGACGAGAAAAATAAACTACCTCCCCTGCTGAAGGACTTTGACAAGAAAGATAAAGGTGCCTCCTCTGCCAAAGGACTTTGACAAGAAAAATAAAGGTGCCTCCTTCGCTGAAGGACTTTGACAAGGAAAAGAAATGCGCCTCCTTCGCTGAAGGGCTTTGACAAGAAAAATAAACTGCCTCCTCTGCCAAAGGACTTTGAAAAGAAAAATAAAGGTGAAGAGGGGTATACCGCAGGTCAAGGCCCATGGATAAACGAAAAGTAAAAAGGGATGAACCTTACAAAATGCATATGAGTCAACATGACAAAATTTGAGAACTAATATGATATGCAAGAAAAAAGATGAAGGGGCATGGCGCAAAAATGATAATAAGACAATGGGTCAAGGCCCAAACTACAAGGGAATAAAACTGGTAGGTCAGAGCCCATGCTTAAATTAAAGACACTGAATTCGAAAAGTGCAAGTTGCTTGCTCAATGAAAAATTTGCTCAATCAAATTATGCCCCAGTGTAGGGTCTAATCTCAGAGACTTCTTTCTGCATGGATCTTGATGAATGTTAATCATTTGCAAGAATCATGGCAATGCTTTAAGTTAATTTTTCAATTGCTAATGCTTGTCATGTCAATTGAGTAAGAGTCATTCCTATTTTATTTGGCAAAAATTAATAAGATGAGCTATGCATTCAAAGAAAGATAATGGTGAAGAAATGATAAAGATGAGACAAGTCATATGCCCCTTGATTTATGCCAACGAACTTGTCAAGGAAAAAATTGAGCAAGAAATGAATTTTGGGCAACCAAAATTTGCCCTGGTGTCAGGGATTGGGGAGGATCCTTGAAGCAAAAGTTAGGACATAAAGCACTCTGGTTATGACAATTTGAGGGTCATGCAATTGACACAAAAAAGATTTTTCTTGGATCAAGCTTGACCCCAATTTTTTTTTTTATTTAAAAACCAAAATTTTTCATGAAAATTTTTGCCCCAGTTTATGATTCAAGCAAACCAATCCTCAAGGAGGTCTTTAAAAGCTTGTAATGGGGTTTAAGGGTAAAGGCTTTTATTTTGAAATGAAAGAATAAAAGCTCAACACTTGCTTTTATTTCTTCATTTTCTTCAACACCTAAATCCAATTGACTTTTATGCCAACATTCATTTACCAAGAGGATGCTCAAGCGTTGTAATGTGATTTTAGGGATGTATGATATAGCTAATGAAAGAAGGGATATAAAGACCCAAACATTTGATGTTGGGACAACAATGAGAATCTTGCTTTTCATAACCTGAGGTATTCTTGTCATTTTTTTCACATAGACTGCCTTTATTATTCCTCAACCATTTAGAAGGAATACTTTTGTTTATTCTTTTTTTTTTTTTGTCTTTCTTTTTGGGAAAGGATTTTCTTATCTCTTGAAGAGTTTTCCTCTCTTTTGCACTTCTTTTGCATTTTCACTTTCTTTTTGGCATGTCCATTGAGGTTTTGAAGACATCCTTAGCAAGTTGACTCTTATTGTAGCCCGGGTATGATTCTCATTAAGTGTGAAGAAAAATTTAAAGCTCAAAGTGGTTTGACAAGGGATATGATGTATTTGGATAAAAGAAAGAAAATCATCCTTCTTGGCATTTGAATGTTGTCATGAAAGCTTATTGGAGTTCTACCTTTCCCAAGGGAGTTCATGAATCAGGAAATTAAGAAATGACCCATTTCTTCGAGCTCAAATGGGGAACTAATGATACTTCTTAATGTTTGGGAGAATAAAAAATACCTCTAATCACTGAAAAATTTTACTTATAGAACTCAAATTTTACTTAAAAACAATTTTTCTTATGAGGTGTTCCTTTTTCAACATTCTCAAATGTATCATATTTGTGTCAATTGCAACTTCTCCAAGGAAAAACTTATGAAATTTGTTTTTTTAGAGGGACTATGATTCCAAAAGAATAAGTCAAGTAAGAATAATAAATATAGTAAAAGAAAATGCATGATCATTTCATTAATTGAAGCCAAATAACATAAGGTCCCAACATTTAATGAACTTTATTGGCCTTGGACTTAGGCTAAAAAGAGAAAATTGACAAGATGAACACTAAACAACAAAATAAATGACTTAAATCAACACAAAAGCAAGCTTGACCAATATCCTTCTTGGATCACCCTTCAATCTCAATTGGGATCTTCTCAACCTTGAGCTCTATGATTAGGCAGTGGGTTTGTAGCTACATTTGGTGCAGCTGCAATTTTCTCTATCTGAATTACTTCATGCTTGATCAGTTGAAGCACCACATTCTTGAATTCCTCACAATCTTCAATAGAATGTCCAATCGCTCCCCCATGATAGTCACATTCGAGATTTGGATTGTACCAATGAGGAAAAGGTGACTTTGAAGGTTCCATATGATAATTGCTTGAACAATTCAACTCTAGTTATGGGAATGTTGGGAAAAGGTTATCGATTTCTAAAAGGTCTAGGTGGGCCATGATCGGGTCTTTCGAAAGAAGCTCGAGGAGCCAGATAGCCTTTAGGTAAGGTTTGGTGAAAAGGATAGGGTTGTGGAGGATTTTGTGGGTTTTATGGAAATGATGGTGGGACTACATTGACTTGGTATGAAGGAGAGAAAATGAGAATTGGATAATGGTTTGGGCCTCGAGGTTGAAAGTATGATGGTGCCCCTAGTGTTTGCACCCAATTTACTTCTCCCTCATTCTTTTTTTGAAAATCTCATTTCCTTTGGCTAGAGCCATTACTCTTAACATTAACCACTTGTAACTTTCCTGACCTTACAAGGCATTTTATCCTCTTGCTCGCTTTAATTATATCAGCAAACTCATGAAAGGGGCAACTAGTCACCAGCTCAAGGTACAAATATTTCAGAGTATCAAGAATGATAGTGCACAATTCAGAATCAAGAAGTGAAGGTTGAACTTCTATTGCTAGATAAAAACTCAAATTGTAGCTTTATAGCTCCACCTAGAAAAAAAAAATGAGGGTTGCCAGAGAAGACTAACATACCCGAAATAGCATAAAAGCAATCAACTTCAAAGAAACACTGGGAGCATGGGAGAGATAATTTGGCCATGAAATTTTTATACACAAGAGTCACACGTCTCCTGGATCTAAAAAATGAGGAATCACGCAAATTAGAGCTTTGTAGCTCCATTTAGAAAATAAAAACCAAGAATTTCCAGAAAAGACTAATAGACCCAAAAATGCACAATCCACACTAAACCAAGTCCCAATAAATCAAAGAAACAACTCAAAGTCCTAAAATCAGAATTATTTCTGTATCAACATCAGAAATTGAACTTCAATTTTGGAATCCAACACCATAGGTGCCCTAGAACCATAAGAATCAATCCTAAACTCTATCAAACTACACTATAATTTAGAAATTCAAGAGATTCATTCACACATAACAACAAATAAACAAATTATCCACCATGAATCAAAATACCAGTAGTAAAGATGGAAGAACTAGGGCAAAGATTACCCTTGTAGAATCAATTTGATGGAGATTCAAGCCATTTTCTCTCATTGGTTCCCTTCTTTTCTCCTGAGCTCCTCCTTCCCTCTCCTTCCCTTCTTCCCTTTTTTTTTTTTTTTTTTTTCTCTTCCCTTCCTTTCTTCTTTCACGTTGGGCTCTCTTCTCCTCACTATTTTCCTATTTTTCCCTTCCTTGTCCACCGTCCAAGCCTTCCCTTTCTTTTTTTTGCTTTTCTTTTCTTTCTTATTTACTTATTCATTTAAAAGGGATAAAGTGCATAAACTTGGACCAATGGGGAGGGAGGGAAATCTATTCCTTGCTTCGTCATTGGTTTTCTAGATCTAGTTATGCAAAAATTTATTAACACAATTTTTCTTCTTCTATTTTTTAATTATTTGCCATTTTCAAAATTCTAAATACTAAAGGATGAGCCAAATGGGCTAGATAAAAAATTAGGCTAGATTAACAATGGATTAGGCTAAGGTAGCAAGACTATGATTTATTTTATCATAAAAGCCCAAATAAAATATAAAAATAAATAAACTAAAATTAAGAACTTACATTTTTTTTCAAAAATCATTCATCCATTTTTTTTATGCATGTTTTTTGTTTTTTATCATAGCAAGACTATGATTTATGCAAATTAAAAAGATGCAAATCATTCAGAGTTCTCACGGACTTATGGGCGAGAGAAAAATAGGGGTGACATAAATATTTTCTCACGAACAAATTGATCCGTGAGAAGTTTCTCATTGAGTTTCTCACATATAAATATTTGTTACGCGTGAGATATTCTCACGCAAAAGTCATGCATTTTCTCACAGATAATGATTTGTGAGAAAAATCTTTCTAAATAATTTTTTTATTTGTGGATTTTTTTTCTAAAATAACAATTTATTTTTATAAACATTTAATCAAATTTATAAACAAAATTAAATGAAATATAACTACATTTTACTAATAAAAAATGTTATACAAATAAAAAAAAATACAACAGAAGTCAATAGAGCACTAGTCCTCCTTGTTTGTCCTAAAGCCATCAGCAGTGTCAACCTTAGCGACAGGCTGCGGGGTTGACCTAGATCCTTGACACTGCTATTGGTGTAACTGTCTAACCCCTAAACCCTAACCCTACCCCAAACCCCTAAAATCCTAATTCCTAAACCCTAAATCCAAAACCCTAACACCTTGACCCCAAAGCCCTAAAACCCTAACCCTTAAACCCTAAACCCCTAAATGCCAAAACCTAACCTTTAAACCCCAAACCTTAACCACTTAACCCCAAACCCCTAAAACCCTAACTCTTAAACCTTAAAACCCTAACCCCAAACCCCTAAAATCCTAACCCTTTAACCCTAATCCCTTAACCCCAAACCCCTAAAATCCTAACCCTAGCCCCTAAATGCTAAACACTAACCTTTAAACCCTAAACCAGAAACTCTTAAACCTTAAACCCTAAACCCTAAACCCTTAAATGTAACTGCTATACCCTAACCCTAAACCATAAATAAAAGATTGGGTTGAGTCTCCCCTAAAACTTGAACATTCAAAGAATTCAAAATTCCACACAAATACACAAAATCGCAGGATTTCCCAGGCATTCCAAATTTTAGCACAGGGAAGTTACCAAAGAAGAAAAACAAAAAGAGCAGGAAGTAGACAGAGATAAACAAGATCTACACATATCAACATACAAATTTGTACCAAAAGTCTATTATGTTTCTCTCCATTCTCATATCAAAACCCACAATCCATGGAAACTTACATGCTCAAACTTGCTATAATTTATTCACCATATAAAACTAACAGAACTACAACTAGTAAATTACATGGGGTTATATATTTGCATAAAAACTTTAGAAGTTGGATGTCAATCAGAGAATGTGATTTACAACACAATCATCAACTCTTCAATCAGAAATTCTACAGAGAGTCAAATGCTTGTAAATATAAACCAAGACTCTAAATACTTACAGGTTATAGCTAAATCCAGGGTGATATAAATTGCGATACAATAAGAGAAGTGATATCTCCACAAATTTTGTAAACACAACTGTGCAAAACTGTTTATGTGATAGAATTTGAGTTTGAGAAAAATGAAAAGTTTTTGTGTGACCATCTAAATTTAGATTCTACCAATTGTTCAGTTTGAAAAATGTGTGTTGATAAAGATTGTGTATATATATATATATATATATATATATATATATACATGACAGAACAAAGGACATAACTTGGCTAGTATCTTGTCCAAATAAAATACAATCTCTCCAAGCCCTCCCTCCCCAAAAAATAAATAAACAAATAAAAGAAAACATCAAAGAAATCAGCCACTCTATCTTCATCCTAAGAAAGTATCATAACAGGAAAAAAAATTGACTTCTATGAAAAGAACTTCACAAGAAATTACAATGACATGTAACTTAAGAGTTTCCAAAATAAACAAAACAAAACAAGACAAAAAGGGACATCTCTTAAAAGACAGTTACTTCCATTCTACAAAGTGAACATAGATAGTGGTTTAATGGTAGAAAAAATGAAATTAATTGATATCAAAGTGTAGAACTTCATCAAAACTTACAATAATAAGTAACTATGGGAGTTTGAAAAAGAAATTAAACAATTACTTCCATTCTACAAACCGAAATACAATAGCTGATAAAGATAAACATATATGCTTGTGGTTGAATTTGTATGGTGATAGAACTCCAGAGGGATCTCTTGCTGCCCAACCTAGGCTATCTAGATTCATTGCAACTCAACTTCTACCATACATTCATATATCCAAGTTAACCATGTGACGATTTGATAAAGCATATTTAAATACCTACCTCAATGTGCTACAAATGGAGAAATTGAACTGATAAGCCAAATTTGGAGGTGAACTGCTGGAAAACCCACCAATCACTACCAAGAATGGTGCAAAAATGCCTTAGGCCAAGAGGGAAGAGAGAAGAGAGAGAAAAAGCTTGAAACCTTTAAAAAGGGAGAATGGCAGTGGCTGGTTCACAAGGAAGAAGAAAAACAAGTTTTCTCACGGACTTTCTCACAGATTTTTTCCTCGATAAAAACCTTAAAAAAAAATTAAATTCTAAGTGAAACAGTGCGTTGAAGTTTCTCATAGACTTTCTCACAGATTCAGTTGTCCATGAGAAAGTTCGTGAGAAAATTCAATATTTCTCACCGACCTTCCCATGAGAAAAGTGAACACATTAATGGCGATAGTTGGGACACGATTTCTCACGGACAATCATGTCCGTGAGAAATTCCATGATAAATGTCTAGATTTTCTCATGGAATTTTAGTCCATGAGTAAATTCCATGACTATAAAACATTTTTCTTGTAATGTTAATATCAATTATTAATTAAGAAATTGCCCATTCTTATTAGTCAATTATTAAGAAAATGGAGCCACAATTAATGAGAGTCAAAAAGAAAATATAATAATTAGTCAATTTTAGAAACTTTTCATATTGGATAAGGATAATTTAGCTTATATCTTATTTAATTATAAAGTAGGGTGTGACATTAGTAAAATAAGATGTGGAAATAGCAGCTCTCTAAAATTTATTCAAATAGGTTTTTTGATTTTATAAGAGTAAAAGGTTATTTTGGTCTTTAAAAGATGCAGCCAAAATCACTTAGGTACCTGAAAGATTTTTTGTATCGCATAGGTTCCTCAATGTTCATTCAGTTAATCACTTAAGTCCACTATTAAATTTCTGTTAGTAAATGTTAATGGAACTTCGCACATAGTCGTTAAATGATGGTGTGGATTGTTAAGTGCTAAGATGGCAAAGTAGAAATTAGAATTTGGCAAAACGATGTCTTTCACACTCAAAAATCTGCATCTTCTTCTTAGCATTGTCTTCTTCTTCTTCCGTGCAGTAGAGCTCCTTCTCCTTCCTACCCCTCTTCCCTACTCTCTCAGTCTACCTCATCTTCTCAATTCCAAAACCGAAGCACACTCCTCTACTGTCAAGATCATGACTTCAAGTGGTTTATGGACCCTTCAACCATTTTGATAATTTTGGAGTTCCTCTGTTCTTAGGAGATATGTTTCTACAAGTAGTACAAACTACAGATATGTTTATGATGGCTTGTATCAAGTGGACGAGATGACCTGAGGGAGAGGAGATTTTGGAATGCTTGTGTTCAAATTTTTCTTTGAATAGAATTTCAGGGCAACCTGCAAACCTTACTCCAAGGAAGGAAAATGAATCAAAATCTTATATAGCTCAAAAGGATGTGGCTTGTATTAATGATATTTTATTGCAACTTACGAGTCTTACTCTAAGGAAGACCAATAAGTCAAACTCATATAGCCCAAAAGGATGTGGATTCTGTGAATGATATCTCACAAGGACAAGAAAATTTTCCTATTCATGTAGTGACATCAAGAAATGATGGCCGAAAACCTCCAGCATTTGATTACATAGTTAATATTGAATATCCAAGCTGGTTCAAGCAATCAATGCTCCCAAGTTGTGATTGAATAGGTAGATGTCTGGAACATGAGAAATGTTTATCTGCCAAAAAGAATGGTGGGATAATGCTATATGACTTCAATAGAAAACTTATTGTTGACGGGAAATCATTGATTTATGTGTGTGGTCCTTCTTGCAAGTGCTATGCCTCTTGCATCAATAGGGCTAGTCAATGTGGTATTCAGTTCCAACTGGAAATCTTCAAAACTGATTTGAAAGTTTAGGGTGTCAGAATGCGTTCATTTATTCCTTCTGGAAGTTTTGTTTGTGAGTATATTGGAGAAGTTATCTGTGATAAAGAAGCTGAGCTAAGGCCTATTGCTAATGACTACCACCGACTCGAAATAGGTATGTATGAGTATGACAATTATCTTCTCTTGGGTATGTATTTGGACTTCTTTATTAGTTGAACTCTGCTTTGGTAGGCATGGGCAAGGGCTTCATTGATGCAACACAACATGGAAACATTGCAAGATTTATAAACCCGCCATATATAAACTGAAGAAAAAGGTAGAGAGAGAATGGAAGAAAAGAATAGATGATGAGGTAGCAATTTTTGTGCCACTTTGGCGCCACGTCAGTTTCTTTAATTGCCACATAGGCAAGCCGCTTGACATGTCAGCACTAAACGAACGGAGTTATAACTCGAAGTGACGGCAGGGACCTAATTAAAAAAAATTAATCTATAAGGACCCTAAAAGAGGGGAAAAAAGCTACAAGAACTTGATTCAAAATTTATTCAATTTATAGACACCTACAATACATTTTAACCAAAATCAAAATAAGTAATTTTTTTTTTAAAAAAAGTTAGTTATTACTTATTTTTTTAAAAGAAAAGAGAAGTGGCATTGCAGTACTCAGAAATAGGGAATGGAAGATGGAGTTTTGGGGCGTGGGGCATGAGATTAGGAAGAAGATTAGATTTTTTATCTTCCTCCTACAACGTTGTATCTAGTCTTGTTAGATCTATGGCAAAAGTAGGGCTATGGATTTAATTTGATTTCGTTTGGAGTCTTTCTTTTCCTTGTGAGCTAGAGAGAGAGAGGGAGCATGAAAGAATGGGGTTTGCTCCCTCTAACTTGTTAAGCTTACTAAAAAGTGTTATACCGTGTGATGCACGAGGAAAAGGGGAGAGAGAATGATGTGTTTGAGGAGAATGTTTTAAAGTTATATGAAAATAAATTAGAGATACATTATTACTATTCAAGAATGTAGACAACAATGCCATAAAAATTTTCATAACTTTGCTAAAGTATCATAGAATTTAGGCTTAATTGTAATTTTAGTTCTCCTATTTTAACGATTCTTACGAGTTGGTCTTCCTATTTTAAAACTCAATGGTTCAATCCCTGTGTTTTAGTGAGTTTGAACGATTCAGTCCTCCCGTACTAACTGAACATGCTAATGTATCCAAAAATAACAATTTATTATTATTAACATGCCAAATTAGCGTGAGATGTCCTGTGCCACCTTGTCCTCAGGTGTGGGCAGCTAGGCTATGCTTGTATGCCGTGGTGCGGGTGGGTTAGCTGGGCAATATTGGTTTGGGGTAGAAGTGGTACTTCTTTGGTGTTTATGGGAATTGCAAAATTGGCCATTTGATTTAGGGGCTGAAGATAGTGGTCATGTGAATATCACGGGAGACCAGTAATTTTTGTTTAGTTTCAAATTGGTAAGGTGGCACTTAATTTGGCAGCTTAAAAAAATTTAGTGTGTCACATCAGCTTTCTCTGTTAGTAAATGGATGGAAGATTGACGGCTAGACTGAAATTACAAATTTTAGATAAATAGAAAGATCAAATCATTGAGTTTTAAAATGGGAGAACTGATTCGTAGGAAACATTAAAATAGGAGGACAAAAATTACAATTAAACCTAAAATTTAGTGAAATAATATATATATATATATATATATATATATATATATATATATATATATAGCCATTAGTTCATAAAATTACATATTTATCATGTTAAAAAATTTAAAAAAAAAAAGCATTACAAATATTCTGAATAGCCCCTTCGACTCATTCAACTGTAGTGGAGACAATTGTTGATGAAGTGAGGGGAAAGGCCTAAGTTTATCAACGCTAGGTGATGCAAATAAGTAATTACCCATTGTATCAACATCTTAATTTGTAATCAAATAATATTCCTTTTTTTGATACTTTTGGCTACGACTTTGAATTCAAATATAGAACTCGCAAGTCCTAAGGACGACCTAAATATCACTAAGCTATAAGCTATTTTGTCCTTAGACTAATATATAGTAAGAAGTTCCTAATTACAACCCTTCCAAAAAATACTACTCCATGTTCTAGCATAAATCATATTTTGTTCTTAGAATACAGAAAGGTGGCATGCAAGATCCTTTGATTTTGATTGATCTTCTTGAAAATACATGTATCTCCTTTCTTCAGATTGTTTTCTTTGCAGAACAGTCTCCATCCTTTTCTGTGCTTAACCTCATTTATCTTCCTTGAAGCTGTAATTTGTTCACATGTTCATTGTATTGAAAGCAATTTTACATTTACATAACAATTTAAAATGCCAAGTAAAATTACATTAACTTAAAAGAGATTGCCAGAACTAAATTAGCATCTGCTTTACATATAAGTGATATAAAGTCTTAATTTAAAAAGTTACTAAAATAGTTCCTTCCCTAGTAAATGCTGATTCTCAATTTCTAATGGTATAGAACTTTTAATAGCCATAAAAAAATTATGTCCACTCTAAAGTTATTGAATTGCCAAAGGTTTTCTACACTCTGAAATTACAAATGCTAGCCATAAAAGCAATCATAGTCACTATTCCAAAGGTACAAAAATCCTAGCCATTTTTTAGCTTGATTTCATGTTTTTTGCCAACAGTGCTATGGCATTCTAATTCTAATTCGAAGTTAGCAGTAATTTTCAAATTCCAAAAGCCAAGAGCTTGAAATAGGGAAGTACAGACTATGTTACCTGAGTAGGTTCTAAATGTCCTGTGTTAAGGGGATTTTCTATCCACCTTAAAGTTATTCTCAGCTTAATATTATGTAAGTTTCTTGGGTAATTTGAGTTTTCATTAATTTGATTTTGCTATTTTTGTAAGTTCACTCAAGATTTAGAGATTTTAGTCTTTTAGGTGAAAATAATGGCTAAGATGGAAATATGAGACAGAAAATAAGAGTAGCTGCACTTAAAACCAACAGCAGCAGCTCTTGAAGACAGGAATTGGAGCTCGCATTCAATGTTCCAGGTGCCCTTGCCGTTGGTCCTAAGCGCCCTTGCGCTTGTCCTTGCATGAGAGCATTACAAACAAAGAATTAGGGCAGCCGCGCCTCCCATCAATGCAAATTGCCTTTTTATCTAGAGGTTTAGCGCACCTGCACTCTAGCATCAGCGCACTAGCCCCATCCTTGTGCGCACAACCACAACTAAAAGCAAGCAATGGCAGTTGCGCCCAAGTTTATAAGCAGCTGTGCTCGACCCTCTTTTTCCTTATGCGTAATTTTGTGTCCTAATTTAAATAGGACCCTTTGTAATTTAGTATTACTAGACACTCTTAGGGTTTAGAACTCTCTTCTTTTGCTCTCTCTAGACTGGGGGAAAGGGCAAGCAATAGCAAGACAAGGATTGAACTGCAAATTGGTGACAGCAAATCTGAACTTTTTCACTGAGTTTTATTCTCCTTCCCTATCATCCATGTCTAGAAATTATTCAATCATGTTGTTACTTCCTGTTATGAACTAATTTCTTATCTAGGGCTACGATGTAGCTTAATTATGAATGACTGTACTTTATTTCAGAATTAATCTAAGATTTATCTTTTCTATTTTAGTATTTATCTTTGTTCTTCATGCTTGTAGTTAACTGGCCATTAATTAGTTCATTAGTTAATCACAATGAGACCAGAAGGAGATTTCTGTCTAAGTTCACTGGGATAAATACCATAGGTTGCATGTAGGATAGAGATATACCTTCATGGCCTGTGTAGTGAATTAGAAAGATCCATATAGCTTAATGAATTCTTGATTATTATACTCCTATAGGAATATAATGCGTTAGTAATTAGGAATATTTTCACTAGACCTTAGAAAAGGCTAATGAATAAATTATGGAATCTTGGCTAGCTAATACAAAGATGAATCGTACATTAAGGATAAAAGGAATGAAAGCCAGGATTACTTATGGTGAAATCGGAATCCCTATATTTCTCGCTCTTAATTACTTTGTGATTTATATCTGCTTAGTTTCTTTTCAGTTTATTACTCTAGATTTTTGAACTTCTCTTAATTCATTGATTAGATAAAATTGGAATTGATCCAATTTTGGTAGTTAATATCATTAATCCTTGAGGGACAATCTTTATTCTTACTTTATTACTTGTAAGATGATATATTACACTTGCGCTTCGTTTTATCACAACAAGTTTTTGGCCCCGTTGCTAAGGATTAGTTGTTTATTAATATCGATACACAGTAATTCCTATTTTAATCTAATCGCTTATTTTCATTCTTTGTATTTTAATAATCCTTTTTGCCTACACTTTCAAGAGATTTTCTTTTGGTTTATGAGAAAAGCTATACAAGACTCTTTGCTCCCATTTGATTATGAGATGAAAAAACATGTTGGAAGAACCGGAAGGAAAAGAGAGAATCAACCAGATTCTTGATAGACACAATGACAGAAGACAATCCTCCGAAGGCACTACGTGACTGTGCTATTCCTTTAGTCTTATATACCATCTCTAGTACAAGGCAGCCTGCAATTAAAGCAAACACCTTTGAGATCAAGCCAGCAGTTATTCACATGGTTCAATCCTCCCACTTTAGTGGATTGGCTAGTGAAGACCCACATGCTCACATTACTAGTTTCTTGGCGATATGTGACACATTCAAGCATAATGGCACTTTTGATGATGCCATTTGACTTTGTCTCTTCCCATTCTCACTGAGGGATAAAGCCAAGTCTTGGTTGCAGTCTTTGCCAATGGGAACCATTACTACCTGGGATATCTTGGCATAAAATTTCTTAGCCAAATTATTCCCACCTGCTAAGACCGCCAAGATGAGGAATGGCATTTACTACATTTAATCAATAAGATATATAGTCACTTTAGGAAGCTTGGGAAAGATACAAAGAACTACTTCACAGATGTGCCCATCATGGACTTCTTGAATGGTTGCAACTACAGACCTTCTACAATGGGTTAACAAGTTTAACCAATACATTACTGGATGCAGCTGCAAGAGGGTGTTTAATGAGGAAGACATATGAAGATGCAAATGACTTATTAGAGGACATGGCTACTAATGCCTATCAATAGCCTACTGAGAGGTCAACACCACACAAGGTACTTGGAGTTCATGAAGCAAATATCCTCACTTCTCTTTCTGCTAAAATGGATTCCATCTCTAAGTAGCTCACCTCTATGAAAGTAAATGTCATCACCTCTCATCCTGAAAATTGTGATTCACTACGTGGACCTTATGCTAGCACTAAATGCCAAGTTGGCAACCCTTTCACTCTAAATCAGTTAGAAGAAGCACACTTTGTGGGAAACTCAAGGAGGTAGAACAACCCTTACTCCAACACATATAATCCAGGGTGGAGAAATCACCCAATTTTTTCTTGGAGGAACAATCAAAATTCTGCTTAACCATAAATGCAAGCTCAACAACCTGTACCTAAGGTTTTTTGGGAAGATGCTCTTTCCCAGTTAACAACAAGCACCAGTCAGTTTATGGAAAGAACAAATGCCTCTATTCGGAACCTAGAAGTCCAAATGGGTCAACTATCTACCATGCTTACTACTAGATAGCATGGATCGTTACCCAGTGACATAGAGGTGAACCTTACAGAGCACATAAAGACAATTACTCTTTGTAGTGGTAAGACCTTAGATGAGCCAACTGAAGTTGCAAAGAAGGTGCCCAGTAATCCAGTTGAGTTTGAGGCAAAGGAAGACAATCCAATTGAACCACTTGAGAAATATATGGGAAAGACATCCATGCTATTTCTGGACAATCCCCTACCTTATGTTCCACCTCTCCCTTTTCCTTAAAGGTTATAGAAGAAGAAGCTGGATAGCTAATTTTCTAAGTTTCTAGAAGTGTTCAAGAAGTTGCACATCAACATCCCATTTGCAGATGCTCTTGAACAGATGCCAAGTTATGTCAAGTTTATGAAAGATATTTTGTCTAACAAAAGGAAGCTAGAAGACTACGAGACATTTGCACTTACTGAAGAGTGCAGTGCCATCCTTCAAAAGAAATTGCCACCCAAACGAAAAGATCCAAGGAGTTTCATTATACCTTGTACCATTGGTAATTCATTTTTTTGTAAAGCTCTGTGTGATCTAGGTCCTAGTATTAACTTGTTGCATTTATTTGTTTATAGGAAATTAGGTCTTAGAGAGGCTAAACTAACCATAGTGTCATTGCAATTAGCCGACAGATACATCAAATATCCGAGAGGTGGCATAGAAGATGTACTAGTCAAGGTGGATAAGTTCATCTTCTTGGCTGATTTCATTGTATTGGATATGGAGGAAGACAAATAAATCCCATTATTCTTGGTTGACCTTTCTTAGCCACTGGGAGCACCTTGATTGATGTACAGAAAGACCAATTGATTCTGAAGGTACAAAATGAAGAGGTGTCATTCAATGTGTTCAAGGCAATGAAGCCTCCACTTGATGGAGATACTTACTTCTAGATTGATACTATTGATGAATACATCAGGGAATTTTTCAAATCCACTAGTCCTTCAGAACTAGTTAAAGCATGTTTAACTGGTATTCCTAGTCCAGATGATCTTGAGGTTCAGGAATGTGTGAAGTAACTGGAGGCTACAACACCCATTTTCATTCACGGGCCCTTCGAAGAGCTTGGCAAAGGGGCCATTAGACCAGTACCTTCCATTAGGAAGCCACCTACTTTAGAGCTTAAGCAGTTACTTGAGCACTTGAAGTATGGTTTTCTGGGAGATTCTTCTACATTGCAAGTCATCTTTTTTGCATCTTTGACAAAGGACCAAGAAAACAAGTTATTGAGGGTGTTGAGGGAGCACAAAATAGCACTTGGGTGGTCTATAGTTGATATCAAGGGCATTAGTCCTTCTCTGTGCATGCATAAAATCTTGATGAAAGAAAGCTATAGACCATTTATGGAGCACCAATACTAGTTAAACCCCAACATGAAGAAGGTAGTGAGAGCAGAAGTACTGAAGCTTCTGTATGTGAGAATTATTTATCCTATCTCTAGCAGTGATTAGGTGAGTCCTGTGCAAGTGGTTCCCAAGAAAGGGAGCATGACAATGGTGAAAAATGACAACAATAAGTTGATTCCCACTAGGACAGTGACTGGTTGGAGAGTGTGTATTGACTACAGGAAGCTCAACAAGGCCACTAGAAAGGACCACTTTCTTTTTCTCCTCATCGATCAGATGCTTGATAGACTAGTTAGACATCCCAACTACTACTTCTTAGATGGCTATTTTGGCTATAATCAAATATTCATAGCACCGGAAGATCAAGAAAAGACCACCTTCGCATTCCCCTTTTGACGCATGCCTTTTGGGTTGTGTAATGCACCAGTGACTTTTCAGAGGTGCATGATGACTATTTTTCAGACATGGTGGAGCAATTCGTAGAGGTATTGATGGATGATTTCTCAATATTTGGGGATTCTTTTGATTCATGCTTGGACATTCTCTCTCTAGTTCTCAAGAGGTATGAAGAAACAAATCTAGTTGTTAATTGGGAAAAATACCACTTCATGTTGACTAAGGGCATTATATTAGGTCATAAAATTTCTGCAGCTAGTGTTGACGTTAACAGAGCGAAAATAACCATTATTGAGAAATTCCAACCCCCTAAATCAGTAAGAGGAGTGCACAGTTTTCTGGGGCATGCTAGGTTTAATAGAAGATTCATTAAAGATTTTTCCAAGATCACCAAACCCCTCTACAATCTATTGCTCAAAGAAGCTCCATTCAAGTTTGTTGATGAATGTCTTGATGCGTTTTTGAGGTGCGTAAGAAGGCTTTAGTTTTTGCTCCCATCATCATAGCTCCTGATTGGGATGTTCCTTTCGAGTTGATGTGTGACGCCAATGACTTTGCCATAGGAGCTATTTTAGGACAAAGCATGAACAGAGTGTTTCAGATGAATTATTTTACCATTGAAAAAGAACTCTTGGCTATAGTTTTTGCTTTTGCCAAGTTCAGATCCTACTTAATAGGCATCAAGACTATCATTTTCACAAATCATTCCGCTATCAAGTACCTGATCGAGAAGAAAGATGCCAAGCCCAGACTCATTTGGTGAGTGCACTTGTTGCAAGAATTTGATTGAGAGATCAAAGACAAGAAAGGGAAAAAAATATTATAGTTGACCATCTCTCCCGTTTATAGCTACATGAGCAGCAAGCACAGGCAACACCTCATATCCATGATACTTTTCCAAATGAGCAACTTTATAATATCATTACTGGAAAAATTCCCTCGTATGCAGATTTTGCTAACCATCTGGCTACTAACACTCTTCCACCTGATCAAAGCCATTAACAGCGAAAGAAGTTCCTCTCCGATGTGAAGCATTATTTATGGGATGTCCCATTTCTTTACAAGCTTTGTTCATATAAAATTGTCAGGAAGTGTGTCCCTGAAGCTGAAATGGCCAGTATTCTTCATCATTGTCACTCCTCCGAGTATGGAGATCATTTTGGGGAAAATTGCATTGTAGCTAAAATTCTCCAATCTGGTTTCTATTGGCCTATATTGTTTAAAGACACAATCTCTTATGTGGTTGCTTGTGATAAATGCCAAAGAACAGGGAATATATCTCCCTGACATGAGATGCCTCTGAGTAATATCTTAGAGGTTAAGCTTTTTGATGTTTAGGGGATTGACTTTATGGGACCCTTTAGTCTCTAAATGGATTGAGGTTTTTGCTTTGCCCACTAATGACTCCAAGGTTGTTGTCCATTTTCTCAGAAAAAATATCTTTACTCGCTTCGGCACTCCAAGAGAAATTATCAGTGATGGGTGCAAGCATTTTTGCAACCGACAATTTGAGACATTATTGGCTAAGTATGGGGTGAAGCACAAGATTGCCACCGCTTATCATTCCTAAACTAGTGGTCAAGTGGAGATCTCAAATTGGCAATTGAAATGGATCTTGGAGAAAACTATAATTTTGCAACATAAGGGATTGGTCCAAGAAGTTGGATGATGCGCTTTGGGCCTACATAAAAGCTTTTAAGACACCTATTGGCATGTCCCTATACTGATTGGTGTTTGGTAAAGTTTGTCATTTACCAGTGGAGCTAGAACATCAAGCTTATTAGGCCTCTCAGAATTTGAATTTTGAGATCAAAGCAGCGGGTGAAAAGAGACTCCTTCAACTTAATGAGATGGACGAATTCTGTCAAGAATCCTATGAGAATGCCAAGCTTTATAAAGAGCGTACCAAGAAATGGCATGACAAGCACATTGTGCGAAGTGAATTTGTTCCAGGACAAAAGGTTCTCCTCTTCAATTCCCGTTTGAAACTCTTTCTTAGGAAATTATGTTCCAAATGGTCTGGACCATTTATTGTGGTTAAAATTTTCCATCATAGAGCTGTGGAGATCCAAAGTGCTAATAGAAAGTTCAAAGTAAATGGCCAAAGGCTCAAAGTTTATATTGATAGAGTAAAATATTTTTCCAAGTCTTCCATCACTCTTGAAGAGGCCAAGTGAATTACACCGGAGACAATCTAGCTAAAGACTATAAATTAAGCACTAATTGGGAGGCAACCCAATCTTTGAGAACATTTTCTCATATCTTAGTTTCAATTCTTAGTGTTAGTAAATTTTTCATTCTAGTTTTCAGTTTAATTTAACCTGATTTTAATTCTCTTTGTTCACAGTGTCCAATAATTTCTTCGCAAAAGTCCACTTCCAGTAGTCTCGGCACCCTCTCCTATGCGCTACAACGCTCCATGGCCGAGAAGAAGGGTCCCTGCGCCTATTAGGTAGTGTTGTGGTGCCTTGTGCATCAGCAACAATGTTCCATGCCCAAGCACCAGTGCAGCCGCACCCTGGAAGCAGCATCGTTGCATCTTGTGCATGTGTCAAAAGCTCCCTGGCACAAGTCATCCACGCCTAAGGACCAGCAACAAAGCACTATGCTAGTGCCCCAACCCCTATAAATGCCGCATATTCCTTATACAAAAGAAAAAAGATTTTGAAAGTTACCCATTAAGCGAAACCCCAAACTTTAGGGTGAACATGAGCCTCCATTGTCTTCCTCCCCTATCAATTGGGTTCCGTCTCTCTTTTCCCTCTCTAACTCTTCCTACCACCTAAAACACAACCCATATACTCATTCATGCTTAACAATTAACACATTCTTCCCTCAATCACAAAAAACTTTCACTTACAACCCATTTTCACACCTCCCCTCCTCCTACCTACACCATTTGGGTCCACATTGTACTCACCCACACTCACTACACACACACACACACACCAAGTCAACTCTGTTGGCAAAGGGGTCTTTGAATTTGTCCACTTTCCTAGTATTATTCTCATTTATTTATCTTGTTTAAGTGTTCTTGGATGAAATTTGGCAAAATGGAGGTAGTCCATACTTGGAATAGCTTTGAGAAGTTGTGTTTTGAGGTGTGCCCACCAAGTGTTTGTCAGAATGCTTGAATGAAGTTTGGAGCATGAATGGGTTAGAAATTGCTTGCTATGGTGCATGATTTGTTTTTGCTTGTATGCATACATGCTATTTTGCCTTTGCTTGCTAGCATGAAGGGCTTGTTCCTTTATGTAGACTTAGCACAATTAATTTGTAATGAACCCACCAAGTGGTAGTTCCCAAGCTTCCATGAATGTTTGCAAACATGTTATGCATGAATTGCTTTATTGCTCAGTGCACTCACTTACATGCATGATACTAGTTCTAGGCCCATGGGAACTTGTTCTAAAGCAAGTTAGAATTCTTTATGTGTGCACTCCTATAGTCACCGAGCCTAGAAGAAGTATTAAATAGAGGGAATATTGTCTAGATCAGCTAAGAGCATATAGCTTTTCTAGAGTGATTGGCATGTCCACTATTTTTCTTTTATGCTTGTTGTGAAGTGCAAGGTAGAATGCTTGTCTTTTTAATGCACTTGTTTTTGTTTATGGACTAAATCTTGAGTCTTCCACAAGTCATCACTAGTTATTTGGGAAGACAATCTTACTCACACACCATGCCCTGTAAAAAGCAAAAGACATCAAAAGGGGCCTCATCGTCTTCACAACCACTTTTCGAAAAGCATTGTTTTGTCAACATTAAGGTTTTATGAGGTTTCGAGCTTCAGTGGTTAGACGCACTCTAGTGCCAGAAATGGGCCTTCAGCCGTCTCCCACCAGCTATAATGCCGAAATTGCTCACCAAATTGCAAAGCGAAAATGGGGCCACTTTGTTAGATAGCCTGAGCTTGCAGTGGTTTCCGTAGTGAGGGAATTCTATGCTAATGCCCTAGAGCGTGAAAATTACAAAGTCTTTTTCTGAGGCAAGCTCGTCCCTTTTAGACTAACAACCATTAATCAAATATATTAGTTAACTAACATTAAGAACGATGTTTATGTTGCCCTTACTGACAACAATGAGTTAGATCTGGATGAAATTATGTGTCTCATATGCTGCCCTGGGATGGTCTAGAAAATGTCTGGCAAGTGTCCAATTTCCATTAGATAGGATTCACTTGATAAGGAGGGCAAAGCCTAGTTGAACCTCATCGTTGCCAAAATACTACCTGTGACCCATCTCAGTGATGTGGTCACCGAGCACGTCCTATTGCTCTATGCCATTATAGCTGACCTACTCATTGATGTAGGAAAGTCATTCACGCCAATATCCTCGAGATTCTTCAAGGGGCAACCATAGGTGGATTAGCACATCCCTCATTGATCACAGAGCTTTGTAAGATAGTGGGTGTCAAATAGAACCCAGATGAAGAGCTTATTCACCCTCAACGAGCTCTTGATGATAGTAACGTAAACTTTTTCAAGAGTTGGAGGTCAATCAGCTTCTTCTCCGACAGTGAGGCAACAAGCTCTTCCCAACCATCTCAGCCACACAGCTCCTCTCTTCCACTGTGCAGTTTGATCTGATTGAAGTTAACATTCGAGGCATCCACACCACACTTGGTGATATCAACCATAATCTCCAACAGTAACAATCTTTCCAAGCTGGAGTGGATAGTTTCATGCAGTTTCAAACAGAGACTCTCACTCATACTTGAGGGATTGAGAGTGTATCTTGTGAGGCTCTATCATTTTCAGTCTATTTAATTCTATTGAAATCACCATGCTTGTTGGTTGAAAGTGCAAGGAAGAAATTCATGAGTGTCTTTGATCCTTTTAAGTTTTGATTGTTCTTCTTGCCCATTTAACTTTTTCATTCTTGTTCTTGTTTGGAAATGTCTCTTAGCTGTTTTCCTTGTTCCCTAGTTTTACTTCTAGTTTGCCCGGGACGAGCAAAGGATAAGTGTGGGGGGATTTGATAATCACACTTTTATACAGTAATTAACCCTCATATTTAATGTCTTAAATCTCTTTTAGTGCTTAATTGAGTGGGCTTGACCTTATTTCATAAGTTTGGGTTCATATTGGGCTTAATTGTTTTTTTCATCATTATTAGGGTTTTGATACTGTTTCTATATTTTGGGTATATCTTTAGTTCTGGATGTCTAAAAATTTTAAATCTTGACTTGTAGTTAATTTTTGATGATTGCCTACAACTTTTATTCAGACCTCCAAGGCCAATTCGGATGTCCAGTGGATAAAATTTGACCCAGAAGTTAGAGTAGAGATGCTGCCATTGGAATCTGACCTGCATGTAGAGGTTGGACCATAACTTGGGCTGTAGGTGTCTTATGGACTTGAAACCAATTCTATTGGAAATCTGAGATGTAGGGATTCAATTGTTGTGAAGGCTGGTTCTCTAAATTATGTCTTTTTTATGGTCTTATTTCCTGTCGAAACTGGCTGATTACTCAAGAGACCTCTTAAGACCTAATTGGGCTTAACTCCCTCAATTCAGGCCCAATAAGGCCCAAACCGGAGCCCATTTGAAGCTGAAGTCCAGAGGTTTAAACCTAGGTTAAGGTCAATTTGGGTGTGCACTAAATTTTTGATGTTATAATTAGGTTAAAGGAGGCAAGGTTTTGAGAATTCTAGCTAGATAGTTTTTAGGCAGATTTTGTTTTCTCTCTTATATTTTCTGGAGCTCTTTGAACTATGGCCTTCTTCCTCCATTGGTGCTTGGATTTCATGACCATGGAGGAGTAGAACTCTTGTAACTAAGTTAGACTCCTGATTAAATTCAGTTTTGTTATTAAGATTATGTACTTAATTGAATTAAACTTAATGCAATTCTTCTTCTTTGGACTTCTACCTTGCTTTAATCTTTGTATGTGTTCATGGAGATCTTTGTGATTTATATCGATGTTGAAGTAAGAAATAGAATGTTGATTGATCAATCTTTAATTTGTGGTAAGAATTTAGAGAAACTATGTCATGCTAATTGAATGTTCAGTAATTTAAATTAATCATTAATTTACTTAGTCTTTGTGATTACAAGATTAGTGATTGTAGGTGGTTAATTGAATTCTAAGTGATAACTCAATAGGAGCAAATTAGTCATAATTAGAGATTTCAATTGTGATTAAACTCAATTAGTAGTGCTGCTGCATTAGGGTTTGATGCTTTATGTTAATCTAGGATAGATCAAACCGGTTTTTGATGGATGTCTAGCTAGGTTACGTTTTTAATCAACCTAATTAATCTTTGTTTAATTCTACATTTTAAAATTTGGAAATACAATTCTGTTTTACAAAATCCTTGTTCTTAACTTGAAATTGTTGATTACACATTGCATTCCTTGTGAAACAAACTTGGATTATGCCATCTATTGCATTCTAATTAGGGGATTTGGTTTAATTTAATTGGATTAGCGATAACTCTGATCACTACTCTCTTACCCCAGGGACGGCTCCACCTGTATTTCCTACTGCGCCATTGATACCATTGAACCCCTTAGCACCACAAGACATTATAGCTGATGATGATGATGAGTGACACACCACCATCTCAGAAAAGTCCTATACTCTACTGCTTCTTGCATTATTGTTAACATTGAGGACAATGTTTCCCTTAAGTGTGGGGGTGGGTAGTCATTTTTTTGTGGTTATGTTTTTCGTTTTTATCTTTTATTGCTTTCTAAATAGAATTTATGTTATTTTCCTATTTTCTTTAGGTTGTACAGTAGAATTTTGAGTGAATTTTCTTTTTGAAAACCTTGGGCCAATGATAAAACTAATTTTTCAAATGCTTTCAGCTCTAGAAAAATGGTAGATCTTGTGTCTGTGTTCTTGATTAACTCATAAGTTGATTCATTATCAACTGGAATTTCCTAAAATCATTGAGCACATAGCCCTTTTTACTTGGAATTTGCATCCTTAGAGATGATTATGTGAATTTAGTCATTTTAAAATCTCACAGATTAATAGAACTTACTTGATTGTCAGTCGAGGCGAAATCCTAGGCTGCGCAATGTTAAGGATATGATTAAGCCATTTTTGTTCAGTTTGAGTCTTTCTAGCTAACCATATAAATGATGCTTTATCCCTAGCACTTCTCATTGAGCCTAAAGTAGCCTTTTTCTTTGTCACCTACATTGCTCCTAGCCATTGGATGTATCTCTTTATTTATACCTCTCATCTAGAGCACATATTCAGTTTTAAGAGCATCTAGAGCTAAGGAACATTTGGGAGGATGGGTAAGGTAAAAGAAAAGAAAATTATCAATGCAATTGCCACCAAGGGAATGAAAAGCAAAACATTACATCCCTGCTAGAAAGAAAGACAATTGTACGAATATTGAAAAGAGAAGGAAAAGAAAAGGAATGTCTTCAAAGCATGAAGTAGGAGATGTAGTAACTCAAATATAGAACAATCTTATTGGTGGATGGCAAAGTAAGATGAAAACAAGTTTGGGAGAGGTAGAAGTGTAAAGCAGGGTGCTCTTAAAATTTGCTCTAAAATGAATTTGTGTGATGGGTGAGTTAAACTTCATTCTTATTTATTGTCTTACCCTTAACCTAGCCACACATTATAAGCCTATCAAAAGTCCTTTTGATCCTTGATATTGTGAATTGCCTACAATTGTGGAAATTGACATGAAAAGTAAGCATATGAGATTCTGAATACTCAAATTAGAGATTGTCTTAGTTGAGCTTGTTTGCATAATTTGATTTAAGTGCAAAAAGTAAAGTAAGCAAGGGCTATATTTACAAACACTCAATGAGTTTTGGTAAGATGAGATTGATTTTTGGGTTAGTATTATACACATTCATGTTATCTTGAATTTTTCTTGAAAGTTGCACTTTAGAGCAATCTTTGAGGTCTATATGGTGAGTAGATCATTTTGTCACTCTGTAGTTAGTTCTAATTAAACTTTAATTTTTCTTTCTTTGCATGAGGACAAACAAAATATTAAGTTTGGGGGTATTTGTTGAGGGGATTTTCTATCCACCTTAAAGTTATTCTTAGCTTAATATTATGTAAGTTTCTTGGGTAATTTGAGTTTTAATTAATTTGATTTTGCGATTTTGCTAGGTTCGCTCAAGATTTAGAGATTTTAGTCTTTTAGGTGAAAATAATGGCTACAATGGAAATATGAGACAGAAACTAAGAGCATATGCCCTTAAAACCAAGAGCAGCAGCTCTTGAAGATTGGAATTGGAGCTCGCATTCAATGTTCCAAGCGCCCCTGCACTTGTCCTTGCATGAGAGCATTACAAACAGAGAATCAGGGTAGCCGTGCCTCCCATGAGTGCAAATTGCCTTTTTATCCAAAGGTTTAGCACACCTGCGCTCTAGCATCAGCGCACCAGCCCCATCCTTGTGCGCACAACCACGACTAAAAGCAAGCAAGGGCAGCTGTGCCCACATTTAAGGGAAGCTGCACCAGACCCTCTTTTTCCTTATGCATAATTTTGTATCCTAATTTAAATAGGACCCTTTGTAATTTAGTATAACTAGACACTCTTAGGATTTAGAACTCTCTTCTTTTGCTCTCTCTAGATTGGGGAAAAAGGCAAGCAAGAGCAAGCAATGATTGAAGTGCAGATTGGTGACAACAAATCTGAACTTTTTCATTGAGTTTTATTCTTCTTCCCTATTATTTATGTCTAGAAATTCTTCAATCATGTTCTTACTTCATGTTATGAATTAATTTCTTACCTAGAGGTATGATGTAGCCTAATTATGAATGACTGTAGTTTCTTTTAGAATTAATCTAAGATTTATCTTTTTTATTTTAGTATTTTTCTAAATTCTTCATGCTTGTAGTTAACTGGTCATTAATTAGTTGATTAGTTAATCACAATGAGACTGGAAAAAGATTTGTGTGTCTAAGTTCACTAGGATAAATATCATAGGTTGCATGTAGGATAAGAATATACCTCAATGGCCTGTGTAGTCAATTAAAAAGATCCATATAGGTTAATGAATTCTTGGCTATTATAACTCACATAGGAATATAGTGAGTTAGTAATTGGGAATATTTTCACTAGACCTTGGGAAAGGCTAATAAATATATTAGGAAATCTTGGCTAGCTAATAGAAAGATGAATCATAGATTAAGGTTAAAAAGAATGAAAGTCAAGATTAATTATGGTGAAATCAAAATCCCTAGATTTCTCGCTCTTAATTAATTCATGATTTATATATGCTTAGTTTCTCTTCAGTTTATTTACTCTAGATTTTTGGACTTCTCCTAAATCATTGATTAGATAAAATTGGAATTGACCCAATATCGGTAGTTAATATCATTAATCCTCGATCTTTATTTTTACTTTATTACTTGTAAGACGATAGCTTACACTTGCGCTCTGTTTTATCACAACATCCTGCGAAAGGACTAACATAGAATTCTCCGTTGTTTTGATCTTTAATACACTTGCTGCAAGAAGCTAGCAGCAAGATGCTGCAATCCACATTCACTATCTATCCTCCCCAAATTCCAAACATTTTAATCAAATAAACCATAGTGTTGGTAAAAACCAGTTCATCTTGCAGGCATAAGATCATGAACACTAAAATCCATACAATATCGATCCAGTCATAAGAAAAAACAGTATACAAAAATTATATAGAAAAATACAAACCCAACTATTAAATATCAAATGCCTACAGTTAAATGTGGACATAAAATGCACAAAGCCAATAAAAAAAACATCAAATACCAATGAAATACATCCATTGATATAAATGTAAAACCTTTGATTTCTATGACTTTACGCAAACTAGAGTTAAATACGTTGGTGTGTTATTCTCCATCTCTTTCATTATGCTTCCTATTCAAATGGAACTGAAATTCGGTTTAACATCCATAATTTTTTGTTTGTTTTATTTTTAGTAGGTGCATGCCATATCACATGTCTCTATCTCTTTCTGTTTTACAGTGATTGGAAGATTGCTGATTTCTAATATATGATCAAAGAAGGCATTTTTGTTCTAGAGTGCTTCTACTAATAAGTAATAACCTTTTTGTTGGTCAGAGAGACTAATACTTGACAACCAAACAGAGAAATATTCTCTGACTGTACCCCTTACTATTTTGAGATTGGATATGGTAAACAAATTCAGAGGACCTGTGGTGGGTAGGCTTAATCTCATTTGTCTTGCATTGTATGCCAAGTGTCTAACTGGTATTAGTTTCATGTCATCTATGACATGGCACATGATACAATTTAAATTAGTTGTTTTATTTAATTTGAATGATATTATGAGAATGTTAATTGGAGTTGAAGCTGGGCGTTGAAGAATTAAAGGGAAACAATCTCATGCATAATTGGCCCAGTGGAAAAAATGGCATTGTCTAATCTCAAGAATGTTTTTGTTTTTTTGTAGCTCACTCTACTTTCTTAAAGCTGGGCTTAGTTTCTTTCAATCATGTGGGTAAAGGACAAGTTATAGTTTTTGGAGCTCGAAGAGGTAATCGTTTTGGAGCTTGAATATAATTGGATCTAAGTTTTATGCTTCCATTTTAAAGAAAAGTAGCTTTTAAAAATAGTTCCTAATATGTTTTCCACAATCCTACTTTAACATTTGTCATTTTATCATGCTTTGATGAAGAAACCTCAAGCTATAGTTCTGACCTTTAGATTACCTCACTCAGTGTCGTCGAGTTGTGAGGAATCTAGGTCGCTTCTAGTAGGTAAGGGGTTTAACACTACAAGAAATAAGGTTTTTTTTTTTTTCTCGCAGAAAAAGTCTGTGAGAAATGGACCAAAATTTCGTGAGAAACACTGTTCTCATGAAATTTCTCACGGATGACATGGCATGAGAAAAAGTGGAGTGACAAAATGAGTTTCTCATAGAGAAACCGGTGTAGCGCATGAGAACTTCTTACGCATAAGTCGTGGGATTTTCTCATGGATATTGGTCCATGAGAAATTTCTCTCGGATAGAAATTCGAGAGACATTCCGTGAGAAATAATTTTTTTTTTTTTTTGCAAAAAAATAACTCATTTTTTTTTCTACACAATTAATTATTAATTTTAATGAAATGCATGATATATAAAAATAAAAATGAAATAAATCAAATAGAAATAAAAAAAATTATTAATAAAATTTAATTAAAAATTGTTATTCAATGAAAATAAAAAGAACAATACAAAGCCCTAAGCCCTAACCCTGGATGTAGTCACCTCCTAAGTCCTCGGCTGCGTCATCATCATCATCAGCTAGGGGCTGTAAAGGCTGTAGTAGATGGCGCACGTTGACCTTGCTACAGTAGCTGAGCCAACATTCTAGTGAGCTGCTCTGTGGACGTGCCTGAGGCCTCAAGAACTTGGACCACTGTTTAAAGGCTCTGTAGCTCCTAGACCTGCTGCGTCAGGGCGGCCATCTGCGACATCATCTCCAACATGCTTGGATTGGGTTGGATATCCTGTGGTTGGGCCGAATCCAACACACTGGCCTTAGAACCCTTGCCATAAAGCCCAACCCTTATTGTTCTTGCCGCCAACGACATCTAGCCATAACTTGGTGTCATTGACAGAAGACGAGTAGGACTGGGCCTAGCTTTCAGACTAGTGCCTCTCAAACTCTATCTGAATAAATAAAAGTAGCACAATAGTACGAAATACATACATAAAGAGTAATGAACTTAATTAAAAAATACTTACATAAATGGGATGAGCATATGGAAAGACCCAACCCTTGTTGGCACTGTACTAGAGATGATGAAAGACCTCTAGTGTATTGGGCTATCTCTCCAACTCCTTTGTCTACAAAAAAAATTCAACCTTTAGTAAACATAAAGTAACATAATTTTAAAAAAAATCTAAAACTAAACTACGTTACTAAATCAAAAATTTACTAGCCTTGTTTGTGTTCAGAGACGGTTATTGAACTGCCTCTGTGATAGACCTGGCCCTGATCCAAAGATTGATTCTTCTTGTTGCGGTCTGAGACTGCCTTGTATTGTTCAGAGGCCTGTCTTCTCGATCCTGATGTCTCGGAAGGAGGGGCGCATGTTGTCGCTACATTGTGAGAGCCAAATCTTACAAATCTAGCTCTCAAATAGTAGGTCCCAAACATATTTCCTATGCATTACAAAACAGAAGATCAATGTTAGTAAACATTAAAATGAAGTTAGTTTAGAATAAAGTAAAATTAAATAAGCTGAAAAATTTACCTTGAACTCTGTTCACCAAAGTTCCTTCACCTCATTAGGAACTAAGGTGAAGTCCAGTAAGGCGTCCTCTAATTTTGACTTGTAGATAGTCGAAAAATAGTGGACGGGCTCCTTAGAAGGAAGAGAGCTGCACAAAAAGTTTAAATTCTTATTAGTATGGAAGTAACTATAAACCATAAAAATTGTTTGAGCCAAGTATTAGAATTAACTTCCTCCTTCTTCCCGTGTGGCCAGGTCCACATCCAAATCGGGAGGCGGGCAATGGTGAGTTCAAAATTGCTGACTGGCATACAATGACCCCCCAGCGGTGAACAATGCGGATCCCAGGGTGACGGCTCTTAAGCACCCTTCATATGTCACAAAGGGCGATAGTGTGCGCGTCAACCTTGCGATCGGCATAAAAAAGGCAAGGCTAGCTTGGTATATGAAGGTCAAGCAATACCCTTGCCTTTGTTCCACCTGGAGGGCACTGCTGTTGGAGATGAACGCTTATGATCGTCTGACATCTATCATACAATTTGAATATTAAGAAGCAAAATAATTAATGCAATAAAATAAATAACCCTAAATCAACAAACCCAAACCCAAACCCAAAAAACCTTAAACCATAAACCCTTAACCCCTAACACCTAAATCACTAAACTCTAACACCTAAACCATAAATCATAAACCACTTAACCTTTGGACATTAAACACTAAACCCCAAATCTCAAACTCTAAACCCATAACCCCTAAACCCCTACCAAAAATTCGAGAGTCTCCCCTAAAACTTGAACAATCGAGGAATTCAAAATTCCACACAATTGTACAACAACCCAAACCCAATAGCAATCTATTCCTGCTACCAACCATTACACAACTGTAAAGGATAAAATTGTACCAAATATGCAAAACAACAAATTTTACCAAAATTAATATATTCCAACCCCTAACCCCTAAAACCCTAACCCCAAACCCTACACTCCTACATCACCAAACCTTAACCTTAAATCCATAATCCCTAAGCCCCTAAATCACTAAACCCTAACCCCTAAACCCCAAACCTTTAACCCTAAACCATAAATCAAAAGTTGAGCAGAGTCTCCCCTAAAACTTGAATATTCTAGAAATTCAAAATTACATAGTAGTAGAGATAAAAATTACCCAACAATAGAAAAAATTACAAAACTAAAACAACCTAATGCAAAACTCAAAATTCTTAAAAAAAAAATAAAAAATGACATGAGAAACATCCTAGAATTAATCTCTATAATAGACCGTTAAATAGTTTCACAACAACACCTAAAGCTGTCCTCAAACTAGTATCAAAATAACATGAAAAATAACAACTCTCATACAAAAAATAATAGTAACAACCAGATCCAAATATACCACAAACTGCCTCCAATTGGTCAATAAAACAATGACTCAAAATAACCCAAACAAGCCACCATTTAGATAGTAAAATAGTAAACAAGGGAAATCAGAACAGCTGAATTAGGCTCAATCATGCAAAACCCAAACAAGCCACCATTTAAACAATAAAATAGTAAACAAGGAAGCTAAGACAACACCCCAACATAACTTAAAGCAGCACTAAAATTTCAAGGAACAAGAAAAGCACAAATTAGGCTCAGTCATGCAAAACCCCAAATTTGATATATGACCTTATATAAGTGAATCATTTCTTATTAAGTTCCCTTCCAAAAAATAGAACATATAAGCTATAAGAAACAATGAAGGAAACACCATACCGAGTAAGAGAGAGAGAGAGAGAGAGAGAATCTGCGAGTGATAGAGAGTGAGGGAGGACGAGCAAGAATGAAACACCACCGGAATCAACACCTTAGTGGGAAGCACCACCTTCCAATGAGAAGGAAACACCACCGAAATCAGGATGTGGTTTTTTAACTGGGGGATTTCTAATTTGGGGCTTAGGGTTGAATGAAAGTGGGAGAGAAGAGAGACTGAATCGCAAAGGGAGAGGGAGAGAATAAAACCCAAATTTCTCACATACATTCTCACAGAAACATTGTATGTGAGAAACATATTTTCAAAATCCTGCTTAAATGAAACAATGTATTGTGTTTCTCGCGAAAACAAGTTTATTTCTCACAAAAAAAATCCGTGAGAAAAGATGACTATGAATCTGATCTAGATTTTCCCATGGATATTTGTTCATGAGAAATATTTCTAGGCCCGTTCTGCCAGTTTTTCTCATGGACTTCTCACAGATCTTTCTCTCGGGTGCATTTTCCATGAGAAATTTTTACCTGCAAATTTTCAAGAGAATTATTCATTTTCTCCATGAGAATTTCTCACATATTTTTTGTCCATGAGAAAATCTCCATTTTCTTGTAGTGTGAGCCTCTATCCCGTCATGTAACCAGAAAAAAACCTAATCATCCCAAAAGTTTACATTGTTAGGTAAAATACTAGAATTGGATTTTATATCTAATACTTTCTAAATTCATAGGATTAGCTACATATGCAAATATAATTAAGTGCTACTTGCAACTATATGTCAATATGTAACACGATTTTGTTTCTCGTGTTTAGATTCTAACAACTCCCAAGTACAAGAGCAATATACATAGAACATCCTAGTCCCGCCCATAGACATTGCCTCGCACCTCCCACTAGTCTATGGATCCACCCTTAGTTGTTTGTTTCCAAGTTGGTAAATGTAATTCTTCAATAGATGTTTTTATTCTCAAAGAAAAGTTGATACAAAATTGACTAATCGTGAAGACCAACGATTACACTCCTTATCATGGAAGGCCATATCATTGCACATATTTCTTAGTCTTCACAGCAAGAAACATGCCAACTCCAAATATCCTTTTGTGGAGCATGATTATTGCCGCTGAAAAACCAAGTGCTTTCCAACCATATTCAAATTTGTTTTGATTTAACATTTTGACTCCATTGAATGCACCACATCTCTTTGTTTGCCATGTCCTGAGTGGCAAACAAAGAGATGTGTTTCACTTTCATTAAGTCAGAAGCACAAATTGGCATGTCAGGCCGTTAAATTGAAAATCACTTTAACTCATTTAAAAACGAGTACTGATGCATGCATAAGTTTGTACCATGATATTTTCTAAATTATACTATATGGTAGAATTTGAATTCAATCAATCCCTCTTAACCTGATTTCTAAAAAATTAGATTATGCCACATTATAGTTTGTGAAAAGTTTGTCAGTTTCTCATTTTCTAAAATTAAATTAGTCAATGTAAGTATTTTCAAAGTTTATAAATAATGTAAGTTTTTATTAGCTAAAAGACAACAGGAAAAACATATGCAAAGGTAGAAAGAGATATTCAACCAACTATTTGCAGGTTCTATACGCCTCATGACCAATTGAATCAAAGCAATGGCTTGATTCGACCAAGAAACAATCTGAAAAGGGAATCATATATTTTTTTTTTTGGTACTCTGGCTATGACTTTGGATTCTAACACATAACCTACAAGTCCTGAGAATGATCTCAGTACCACTATGCCACAAGCCATTTGGTAAAGGTATCCTATTTAAACCTAGTGTTAGATACTTAGAGAAAAATAACCACATTAATTTGGAACCCACAATCAGCTATCAGTATCTCGCTAGAAGGCAAGAGTACATTGGTGCATGGATGATTCTTTATAAGCGTATTATTCTATGTCATTGTTTTTAGTTTAGCATTCTCTATTTGGAGAAAGTGTTATTTCTTATTAGCTAGGTCATATTCCCTCTTGTACCTATTTATCAGTATCTCTTCCAATTAATTTACTAAAATTTCATCTATCTGAAATAAATTCCTAATTTCCTTCAATTTTATCTCCTCTGAGATCATGTTTATAATATAGATTACAGTCGCATTTATGGCTATCTGATCTGAAGAAATTCTTTATGTAATGTTTCTAAATTAGTATACTAAGCATTTCTCTTATTATACGTTCTTCTTCTTCATTAATTCCCCAGTTTTCCATAGATTAAGCCAACCTATTGGACATGGCCAAACTAATTTTTGTTTTAGAAGAACAAAATTTGCCAATTTTTCTGCGCGTTAAGACTTCAGACAATTGTATTGATTGATAAATACAACTATGCCGCAACTCTTATAATTATTCTACCATTGTGTTATAATTTTGCAAGAACATGTGACTTGAAGAAATATTTTCTACTCGTGGACTGTTCAAAATTAACTGATTAGAAGACTGAGCATTATTAAGAAAAAGTTTCAAGTAGAGTAAGAGATGGAATGTCCTCAATGCCCTAGCTACAACTGCAGAATTTTTTTTGATTGTTCTATCTAGGAAACGAGCAAAGGTTGGTTATCTTTCTTAATGTTTTACATAAAAAATGGTAGTCAATACGTGATGAGAAAAGATTTTGTATTTTATGAAGATTTTAAATTTTAACCTACATAATTGGAAATGAGTGCATGGTCGAAGAGAAAAAAAAAAAGGAGGAAAAGAGAAAAAATTATGTGGAAAACATTCATAGAAGATATTATCACAGATATTTTTATATGTTTTTCTTAAATGTAATTTATTTAGTGGTTTTTTAATTTTTATAATTAATAAGAAGATTCTTTCATTTATTATATAATGTTTTTTTTTCTAATAAATTAAAGCATATTATAGTCAATTTAATTTTTTTCCTCATTAATAGGTCGTGACATTAAAAACTTTGGCTATGTCAATAAGGTGAACCTTTTAATATAAGGATAACTAGTACTATTCCTGCGCCGATGCATGGGCCATGGGACCCAGGCAACTGGATGTGGGATGAAATTTATTTGATCGTAGAATAATAAATTATATAAATCCATAGTATGTAATATACCAATTGTGGATTTCATTTATTGAACCATAGATCCAATTTATTAAATGTATCAATATGAATCCATAGAATATTTAAAAGTGTATTAAATTAATAAAAATTGAGATAATACTACATTGAAATTACCTATAATGTATGATTGGGGTTGGGGGTGTCAGGGTCTTCATCCAAGTCTATACGAACTTGCTCTGATCCTGAATATGCGACATTGGTATAATTATAATGTGAAAGATTAAATCTTTAGAGTGTATATGTTTATTTACATACATGATATGTTTCAATTTATGTCATACCTCTTTGAGTGATTTTATGGAACACCTCTTTGAAGACAATATTTGTGGTGATTGTTGTGGAACTCCCCTTTGTATTGATTGCCAAAACTTTGAAGCATTTCCTTGTTTGAACCCTTGAAAAAGCCACATAAAGTTGTTCATAACTGAAGAATGATTTTGGTAAATATAACTCAAAATGTGATAGAGATTGACATTGACTCTTATTTATTGACATGGCAAAGCAAACCTATAGGAGAAATTGTCTTCTCTATAGTCTAAAAGGTATCTTCGCTGCCTATATATATATATTTCGTAATAGTATAAGTCTTACCATAATTATTGAATAGTCTTCGCTGCCTATGGATGATATCATTAGAAATTAATTTTCACATCTCTTCCTAGACCAGATTTGGTCTATTTATGCTGTTTGATATTAAGAACATAACAAATAGGCCCCTCAGGTAATGGCTAGAGCCCCATGCGCTTACTTCCTTTATAGCTTCTATAAATTATTGTGGTTTTAAGAAATCCATGACTGAAGCCACCTTCATTGGCTACTTAATTTTTTTATCAAATAAATAAATATTTAGTAGAAAAAATGGCATGGCCAAAGGCAAAATTTGTAGTTTTGGTAACCCTTAAAAGTGCCAAAATCATGGCATTAAATGGTTGAACAAACCTTTTTTCTTAAATTTAATTTATTTAGTGGTTTGTTAATTTTTATAATTAATAAGAATATTATTTCATTTATTATATAATGTTTGTTTCCTAATAAATTAAAGCATATTATAGTCAATTTAATTTTTTTGCTCATTAATAGGTCGCGGCATTAAGAACTTTGGCTATGTCAATAGGGTGAACCTTTCAATATTAGGATAATGACTGATACATGATTTATTTATTTTCTCTTCTCCTTCTCTTAAATTTTAGAAATAGTATCCTTTTAGAATCAAATAAAATGTTCTCTTTTTATTCATTTAATTTATTCCCCATTTTGCCATTAGGGCTTTGTCCTAGTGGTTCGGTGCATGAGTAGTGAGTGTGTGCACATGTGTTTGAGGGCATGTGCATACGTTTAGGCCTTTGGCCTCCTAATGTACCAAAAAAATAATATTCCCCATTTTATCCACATATACAATATTATAAATTTTGGGAATTGCTATTTTTACACTCTATTTTGCTAATATTACACTCTAGTTTTATATTATACAATATCACAACTTTTATTTTATCGATTTTCATTTCTTTGAAATAAAATGTCAATTTTATTTGTGTCTTTCCCTCCTTGTGCACCATTCATGTGTTAAAAGACTTTTTTCTTTGGGCTAAACAAAATAAAAGACTTACTATACTAGGTGTTGAAGTTCACACCCTTTACTAGAAAGCATGTCATCACCCATACACCCTTTTACATTGTCACATCTAGTGCCTTACAACTCAATAGACTAAATATTCAAAAGAGAAAAAGTGCTTTATCAAAACATCTTTTATCTCCTTTAATGTCATTTTGGGTATTTGGTTATTAGAAAATAAAGGAAAGTTTTCAAATGAAGTTAGAGATGCAGTGTCCTCAATCCATAACCTACCTATAGCTTATTTCTTTTTCCTGTCCTAAACAAAATAAGTCGTATAAAGTGAGAATTAAGAAAGAATTATTATAATAGAACACAAATAAAAAGAACTCTAGGTTAGTTATAAAGTAACATTTTATTCCGCTTTACTCACTAGTTGTTATTTGAAGTTCTATATAACCAGTGGTCATTCTGTTATTCTCAGTGATCAATGTGTGACTACTAATGACCAATGATAATGTAAAACTACAAATGGCCACAAGTCATAAAATACAACTATATGCTGTGACTAAAGTGAAATAAAATATAACTTTGGAACTCACCTAAACTTCTTTTTTATTTGAGTTTCTTAACAATAATTTTCTCAAAGTTTAACTTTTTGTTCCTCTTTAGTAGATAATGTCTTGGCTGATGCTCTTTAATTAAATGACTTTAGAGTGGGATTTGGGTTTTCCTACCGTTATTCTTTTTTTTTTTTTTTTGGCAATGTTCCTACGATTATTTCAGAGCTTCATTAAAGATTTTCTTTTTATCAGTTGAAGACAGATACACTAACTTGCTTCTTGGTAAGACTTTTTTTTTTTTTTTT
>QAOA01005309.1:194361-224008 GCA_003255065.1 Cercis canadensis
TTTTTTTTTTTTTTGAATATGCAGAATTTAATCAGGGTTCTGAAAATAATTGAATATGTAAAGTTAGAAGTCACCTTATAATAGAAGAAAAATTTTATTTTTCACAAAGCTAGATTTTACAGGTTGGATGTTTATAGAAAATGGGGATTTGAACACAAGAAAGCAGCTTTTTTGAAATGTCCTTGGATCAGTTGTACTTTATCTGTTTGTTATAACAAAATAATTTAGATGATAAAACAATAAAAAAAAATTATGCATGTGGAATTAATATGTGTGATGCATCATTTTCGAAAAAATATTTTAAAGTGAAGATCTTTCATTGATTCTTCAAAAGTTTGGTTCTAAAGTCAATTATACACCAAAGGAGTGCCCTATAAACTTTATGATATAACTTTTGATTTATACCACTTTTGCTAGTGTTTAACTACTTTAACTCAAACTGGGTTACTTTACTTATGAGAGCTTCGAAATAATCTAAAAAGTTGAATTAATTCGTTCCAAAATGCAAATTTTCAGAGAGGGGGTAGTGCTACCTCCCACTTTAGAGGGGGTGGTAGCATAAAAATTTGCAGTCAATAAATACAACCTTACAGTGACAAGCTTGAATTTTCTACAATATAGTATACATAATGGCTTATAGGTTTCATACGGCCCTTCGAAGTTGACTAAATCGAAGGAATCCACGAAATATTACTTGCATACATAACAACTGGGAGAATTGTAATAGTTTTGTAGGTTCTGATAAATATGTTTTCTTTCTGTTCATTTAAACTTCCTCCTTTCATTTCAAAACACACTAATATATTAGTAGTCTACTGATAAGTGGATTTTATACCGTTTATCTCCTAATGTTCCTGCTTGATTCTTGTCTATTCTCGAGAATTTTAGGATAGGTTTTCATGATTTAAGTCTCATTCTTGTAGGTTTACGTTTTGGGAACTATGGAAGCTATTTTGGAGAAATTCGGGACAAGAAAGAAAGAAAATCGTGCAAGTTGGAATTGAAGGCAGGACTTGGGCGCCGCAGCCCCCACCTAGGGCGCCACAACGCCTCAATGCGTAACAAGACAAATTTCAGCAAGGAAAGGCGCCATAGCGCCCTACATCAGGCGCCGCAGCGCCCTATGTTCAGGAAGATGGAGACTGAGAACAGAAGGAAGGGCGCCGCAGCGCCCTATACTGGGCGCCACAGCGCCCCAGCACGAGAAGAGGAGGCGCCACAGCGCCCTACACCAGGCGCCGCAGCTCCCTAGCTTCAGCAATTAGAGACTGAAATCCAGAAAGAAGGGCGCCGCAGCGCCCTAGACCAGGCGCCGCAGCGCCCGTCAAGCAAACTTCAGGGCGCTGCAGCGCCCAAACCCAAGGCTGCAGCCCCCCGGCGGTCAACTCGTGAATTGACCTTTTAACTTCCTAATTTTACTAGGAATTCTATTTTAATTTATTTCCTTTTTCTCCTAAACTTCCTAGGGCCTATAAATAGGACTCTTAAAGTCTAATTTAGGGTTCCACACTTTGGAGAGAAGAGGCAAGAATAGAAGAGGATTCAAGCTTGAAGATCAGAGTCTTTCGGCATCGAATCGGCATCACCAAGAGTTCAATTCTTCTTTTCCTCTGTTTCTGATGTGTAATCTGGTTGTGAGTTTATTTTCTATCTTGAATATGAACTAATTCCACCATCTAGGGTGGAGATGTAGCCTAGCTTATGATGGATTGTTATTTCTAATAAAGAAATCAAAGGACAGTCTTCTTAAATTGACTTCTTGATCTCCATACTTAATGCTTCTGTTTGACTGGCCATCAATTTAGATGAGTTTGTAATTACAATAATACTGGAAAGTTAATTGTAATTGAAGACTATAGGGATTAAGAACATAAATTACATAAGGGATAGGAATATACCGTTATGGTTTATGTAGTCATTAAAGAGAACCATAGAACGAATTGAATTCTGAGATTATTCGTAATTCACATAGGAATATAGTGGATTCATAGTTGGGAATATATTTGTTTGACCTTGGGAAAGGCTAATAAATAACTTAGGGTTCTTGGCTAGCAATTAGAGAGATTGTTGTTGATTAACAAATTAGGAATAAAGATCCAGACTAGCTACGGTGAAATCGACATCCTAGATATTCTATCTTCATATTTCTACTCAATTTCACAGCAACTATTCTCTGTTTACTGTATTGCATTTAAATATCATCATAATTCACCTATCACTTGTCTAGATAAAATTAGAATATGCATAATTTTGGTACTTAGTAACCACAGTTTCCGTGGGACGATACTTTATCTCACTTCTTTATTACTTGATTACGGCACGTGCACTTGCGTTCACATTTTACGTAACATCTACTAATTTAATGCCCATTCTTTCCCCTTCCATCACAAATTATCCATTAATTTCAATAATATATTCATGGTTGCTAAGTTATACATGCAACCTTATTATTGTTATATATAAAACCATTCATACGCTTTCACCTAAAAACTTGAGCTTTTCTATTGAATTAGTTATTGACATGGTATCATAGCCTCTTTGACCAAGTGGTCTGGAGATGGAATTCTTTTACCCCTAGTTTCTCAATTATATTAAAATTTTAGCATATGATATAAGTAAGCATGTGATTTGTCCAAACTTCAGGCCAAAAGGGCATTCACATATATAAAATTATTCTTAGGCTTTCACCTAAAATCTTAAGCTTTTGGGTTGAATTTGTTCTTAACAATTATAACGTACATTCATGATTATTCTCCTGGTAACAGGTCCATAGACATTGTCTCACTCCTTTAACTAGGCAATGGATATACACCATTAGCTATTTCTTTCCAAAGTGCTAAATGGGAATTTTTATGTAAGTTTTGAGTCTTATAGAAAAAATGATAGAAAATTGACTCATCATGAAGACCAACCATATTGCACGACTTATCATGGAAGACCATATAACATCTTCCATAGTCTTCTCAACAAGAAATAACCTAAACTCCAAATATTCTTCTGGAGCATGATTATTTGCCATTAATGAACCAAGTGCTTCCAGCCTTATCCCAAGTTGTTATGATTTAATATTTTGACTCCATTGAATGACCATATCTCTTTGTTTGCCATATCATGAAGACCAACCATATTGCAGGACTTATCATGGAAGACCATATAACATCTTCCATAGTCTTCTCAACAAGAAACACATCAACTCCAAATATTCTTCTGGAGTATAATTATTTGTGATTATTAAACCAAGTGCTTCCAACCTTATCCCAAGTTGTTATGATTTAATATTTTGACTCCATTGAATGATCATATCTCTTTGTTTGCCATATCATGAAGACCAACCATATTGCAGGACTTATCATGGAAGACCATATAATATCTTCCGTAGTCTTCTCAACTCCAAATATTCTTCTGGAGCATGATTATTTGCCGTTAATGAACCAAGTGCTTCCAACTTTATCCCAAGTTGTTATGATTTAATATTTTGACTCCATTGAATGACCACACTCTTTGTCTTCCATATCCTGAGTGGGGAAGAAAGAGATGTGTTTCATTTTCATTCTTTGAAGTCCGACACAAAAATTTGGCTGTGTTCCCTCTTGTACCTATTTATCAGTAATCATAATTTCATTTTTTTTTTATAACCCAATACAATTGGGGTGAGCCATTCCTGTCAAAGCATCTAGAACTTAATCATAAATTCTTTACCTTCTCATAAAAGATTTTTTTTTTTTTTTAATTTTTGTTTTCAAATACAAGAGTATCTCTTCCAATTTATTTACTAAAATTTCGTCCATCTGAAATAAATTCATAACTTGCTTTAGTTTTTATCTGCTGCAAGACCATGTTTATAATATAAATTAGATTAGCATTTATGGCTATCTGATATGAATTTCTTTTTTTTCCATAGAATGCTTGTAAAGTAATTTCCAATGTCGACAAAGTACTTTCTAAGTATTGTATGTTTTGACCCCCCACTATGGGACCTTTCTTTTAGCTTTTTTCTGTATTAAGTCTCTTTTGATTTTACAAATCAAGCACTATAAATTTGATCCGGAAGCGACCTTAAACCATTTCAACTATTCAACCAATCACTATCACACGCACTTCTACCATATCACCCAGAAACTAACAGCAACCCATCAACAATAACTTTGATCTGGAGATTAAGGATATGCTGAGAAATTTTCCAAAATTCATATTTTGTTGTTTGTGTTGACAGAAAATCAAACTAGAAGCTTTAGTCATACAGATGCTTTCAAATGTTTGATTCAATCACCTTTTGCAGTTTTTATTACTGAGACCAGTAACACTCTTTTTGCACTTTAGTGTTTCTTTAGAAATACAATATTATTAATAATGTTGACGTCATATTAAAATTTCAGAAGCACATTTGTTGGATATTTATGATCCTTGTTTGATAAGCCTCCTTTGGCTGGGGCTCCAAGCCTCCAACTGAAAACTTCTAAAAGCAAGATGTATTGGTTGATTAATAGAATTGTGTTGTGACTCTCATAACTATTCTACCCCAGTTACCATCTTATAGTTTCGTTATATCTTGCCTTGTCTCTCTCTCACCACATTCTTTAGGACCATCTTGATTTGTCCTTGTAGCTTTGTTTTGTTTAATCTAAATTATATCTATCAATAGTTATGGGAGCTTCTATTTCCACACCCTATTTTGCTAATGTCACACCTTATTTAGTGATTAAATATGATACGGACTAAATTACCTTCATTTGATAGGGAAAGTTCTTAAAATTAACTAATCGTGATATTTTCTTTCTTAAATGGTAAGTGTATATTAATTTCTATCACAAGAAGAACATCATTGATAATAATTAAAAATATACACTTATCATTTAAGAATGAGTTTAGAGATAATTGTAGAAAAACATAGAGCTACAATTTGTTAGATATAAAACCATTCCTAGGCCTTCACCAAACAATTTAAGCTTTAGGGTTATATGGTTTTTTAACATGGTATCAGAGCCTCTTTGACCAAATGGTTAGGAGATCGAATCATTATGTTCCCACTTTCTCAATTAAATTGAAATTTCAGCACATGGTATAAATAAGTTTGTATTTTGTTCACGCTTCAAGCCCAAAGGACTTTAACGTGCGGGGTGTGTTAGATATAAAACTATGCCCGAGCCTTTTCCTAATAGCTTAAGCTTTTGGGTGAGATAGTTTCTTGACAGAATTAATATGACTTAGAAAGAGAATATCATGATTAGTCAATTTTAAAAACTTTTCATATTAAAATAAAATAGTTTAGTCTATATCATATTTAAACATTAAATAGAGTGTGTCATTAGTAAAATAAGGTGTGAAAATAGTGGCTCTCATAGTTATTTGTGATAAAAAAAAAGTGAATGTTATATGAGAATAGACTTGGTTTAAATGTTAGGACAACCTGTAGAAAGATAACATGCTTAAACTAAGAACAAATATTTTCACTAATATAACTACAGCGCACCTTTCTGACGTATGTTACATCGCTGGCGGTCTAGTTGAAGTTGATCCTGAAATATTTATTGGCAGAGTAAACTTTCACTAACACATGCAAAAGGTAAAATGAGAAACCGCATTGTAATAAGGGATGGGTAATTAATAGACTATAAACTAGCTTCTTTTTTTTTTTTTTCCTATTTTTCTTTTGTGATGAAAAACTATTTAGTCAAGTCACTAGTATATGCCAATAAATTTTATTGTGGACAGAAATTTAAAACGTTGTTAGTATATGCTTCCATTCACATCTACTAATCATTTTTTGGGTAATAGATCAGCCGCATACTCCCTTATCTTCTTCATCTGACTAAAGTTTTATAAAGTGCCCCCTTTGATTCCACTTTGACATTGTCATTTTGGCATTTCCTTACACGCTCCCACTGATATTGTATGTAATGTTTAAGATATGGTGAACGAACTTTTTTTATTAAACGTTAAACAAATCAGATTTGAAAGTTCAAACAGATGTGATTGCATTTTAATATTGAGAAATAATCACAGTATTGCTGTTGGCCTGGGACAGTGTAGAAAAAAATGAATAACATAGAGAATATATATATCCTCAAGAATTGACTTACTTAATTGTGGACCAGTATAATATAAGTATCTGCAGCTTGCTGGAATGGATTTCTCTGAACTCATCGTCACTCATGTCAGCGAACTTGTTAAGTCCAAAACGAGCATAATGAGGTGATTTTCTTTGCGCATTCCTCTCTTTGATGTTCTCCAAATTCTTTTGGAAAATGTGGAATCTGTCTGCCTCCTCTTCTTGGTTTTGGTAGAACCGTCCATGCTCCTTCTTCCATAGTTGGAATAGTGGAAAGACATCATCTTGTGAAGGAAACTTGGACAGGTCATAGTCCAAAATGGAGCACTCAATTGGGATACCAGAAGAGAGACATATCAGAAAACCCAATAAGATGGAGAATAAAAGAAACACCTTAGCCATTTGAGAAATCATCATGTACTTCTAGTTAGGATGATGTTTGTTATATGCCATCTTGCACAGCCTCATTGCATATTTATAGTAAGCTCCCTCCCGCCCTCCTTCCTATTTTCTTTTCTTTTTTGTGTTTTTCTAATTAGTGGAAAATTAAATCTACAATTACCAATATCCTAACGCCACCCATTTCTTCTTATCAATTCACTGTGCATAGCACATGTTAGTTATAGGAAACATTCTTGAACTTGCATCTAACAATTTAAACTCGAGATAACTTGTTTCTTGTTATTGTATCAATCCTCGAATTTAGGGTGGGGATAAGTTTTATCAATGTTTCAAGCCAAAAGTCT
The DNA here is from genome assembly GCA_003255065.1 of Cercis canadensis. Classification (NCBI taxonomy): domain Eukaryota; kingdom Viridiplantae; phylum Streptophyta; class Magnoliopsida; order Fabales; family Fabaceae; genus Cercis; species Cercis canadensis. The sequence continues at coordinate 201,157 of QAOA01005309.1, forward strand.
TTCTACTTGAAAAGCACAAAAAAAAAAAAAAAAAAAAANAAAAAAAAAAAAAAAAAAAAAAAAAAAAAAACATAATTCATGATATGCTCGCATCGAATGCCTTAATAATCTATTGAGATTATTTGGAAGCACATATCCTAGTATTTCTAATTGATTCTTTTTCTTTTTATTTATAATCCAGAATTTTTTTTTTTTGGAGATGATACAGCACACACATTCAGATTTCATTTTTTGTATTCTTTGCATCGAACTTGATGTTACAATTGGAAATGTTTCCTAAATTATTTAGTCAAATTAAGTACTCTCTTAAAGCAAATAAAGAGGAATTAAATGATACAAAACAAGCAAGGGAATTGCTATGCTACATCCTAGAGAAGAGGTAGTGTACCACCTCAAAGAACATTTGGAACATAAAACCTCTCATTTTTTAACATGTTGCGAAGCTTAAGTGGGTCCCTGCGACAAAGTGCAAGCAAAGAATACTTAAAATGTTAATATAATTTAAGTTTAACTCGGATCAATTAAGTTTGACAATATTTACTTAAAAAAATAGATCTACTTTAAAATATATATATATATATATAAAACTTCTTTTTGTTTCTGTATAAACCCAGAAGAGGAGCCAAAGAGATTTTAGATTTTCCAAAGGATTTTGAAAGATATCACAGAGATCAATACAAAGAGAGAGTCCGCTTTTGAGGCTCGTTTTGGGCTCAACAAATTTGCTGATTTGAGCAACGAGGAGTTCAAGGAAGGATACTTGATGAGGGAAATGCCCACCATCTCACGTGATGTGGAACTGAAGGTCAACCTCAGTGCTGGGCCTCCTTCCTCAGATGCCAGAGGGAAGGGAGAACTGTGAATTTCAGCTGAGGACGGGAGGCAGTGTGGTAATTACTAAGTTATTCTACTTGAAATGAAACATAAAAAATATATGTTGAAGAATTTGTACTTCATAAATTGGATATGAAATTGGGTTTATATATCATTTTAAGTCAATGTAAGACTTTATTCATTATTAGTTAAATAAGAGTGCCAGGTCTTCTGATAACTTTGATGATTTTCATTTCAACATCAAACATTGGTGTTTTAAGTTTTAAACTTATGAGAAAAAGATACTATAATTGATTATTTAGTTTTATTAACTTATTGTTTCTAAACGTTTTCACAATTTTAAATATGTTATCTTGTTATTTTTTCAGTTACATTGATTAAGATAGATTCTGTTTAGAAAAACGTTAACCTCCTCTGCTTTTGATTGATGAGGAGCTTTAGGTGGATGTCATTATTCTTCTCTCTCTCTCTTTTGATTGAGTGTTCTTCTGCTTTTAATTTGAATTTAAACAGAAGGATAATTCTTCTTTCTTAAGGAACATAAATGTATCTCAACTTGCATTTGACAACCTGTTGGTATTTTTGTTAAAATATATATATGTATATATGTGTATATATATTATGTGTAAATGTTACAACTTCTCTATATGCTTATTGTGTTTAAAAGTTTTTGTTGTTAGCCTTAAAGCCATTTAGTTATGGCTCTGTAACTGCATTATAAAATGCTTGAAGTGCTTTGATTGACTGAATGGTTTTGGCTTTTAATTGGCATTAAGCAGCCAACTTTCATTCTCTTTCATTAGCCAACGGTTTGGCATTTGATATGCTTTTATGGGAATCAGCCAGTATGGATTGTGTAATTGGCTTTTAAGTGGCTAAAGAAGAGTATTTATAGTGATACTAAAAACGTTTCCACTTTCATACTTTATAGTGAACTTTTGTCAATTACGGACACTTAGCTCTTTTTTTGTATTCACATGATAAAGAAGTGTATTTGTTGCCAATTATGCTGCCATAATGTGCAAATCACAATGATGGAGGAAAAGACAAAGTGGATAACTTAAAATTGATAGATTATGTGGGTCTTTGACAAGTTTGGCCTTTCCAATATAATGATGGGAAAAGAATAATATCTGAATATGAAACAGTTCATGTGCTTCTAGTAAAATGTATACTGACAATAATCCTATATATATCTCTCTCTCTCTCTCTATATATATATATAAAGTTGAACCCTTCACCTTTTTTAAATTATCTAAATACTTCATCACCATATCACACTTAACAACTTGATAACAATCCGATATTTATGCGTACACTTCATTTCTATATATGGGATGAAATTCTTACTATGTAGTTGTTTGATTTTAAATGATTTATTGCCTTTCCGGAATATGTTGCTTTACAAGAGATTATTATTGAAATTTATGAAAAGTAAGATGAAAAAGGATACAATAATTTAAACTTTTTTTCTACCATTAAATTGATAGAGTTATATTCTAGTTGGGAATATAAAAAATGAAAATTCAAACATAAGACCTCAAACTTTTTAAAAAATCCCTAAACCAGTTGTTACAATGGATTAAACTTGCCATATTCATTTATTAAAAACTGAGAAAACAAAATTCTTAGATTGTTAGGTGAAATTTCAGCAGGAACTCTTATCTTTAACAGGTTCCCTTAAATTAAAGTTCTAGCAATGTGCTTGTCAAGAGAAGGGATGTGGTAAAGGTGAGCAAAATATATCCAAGAAACTCCAACCCACCCAACCAGGTCAATTTTGGCTCGCTTTTTTTGTCATAAACAGATTGCTTTGGTTTAATTTCAAAAAAAAAAAATTAGTTGTTCATGTCATTCTAATTTGGACAAAAGCCATACGAGTGGCGAAATTCAGGGCCCATCTAATACAATTGCAATTTCTCCCCTTTTCAAATTGAGCACATTGCCTTCTAGTCTTTTGTATTTAATGGAATACCCCCTTACAGAAATATAACTAATAAAACTTGCAAATGAATGGATACTTAAAGTATCTAATATCTTTAGAGGAGTGATATGGAGGTGGTCTCTCTCAGTTTGTTCCTATTCATTTAATATTACAGTTTTTCAGTTGTCCACCATTGATGGAAGACGCATAAGTAACAAACCATTATGGGTGAGATAAAATTAATCACGATATATCTAGAAGATTATTACATAATGCAGTTGACCTAAATTATATCCTGAAAAAGTAAGGAAAAACATAACAGTAGAATCCTAGAGTCCATTGATCAAGTTAATATATAATTAGGCTTTGTATTACCAAGCAAATTGGGTTTCCATTTCAAAGTCTAAGTTATTATGGTGCCTCTTCCACTTCAAAAGTTCTAACATTTAGTTATTTTATGTTAGTGCTCCCTGCATCTTCCAAACATATGATATATAAACTAACCCAACTCGTCCGTTATTTTTACTAGCTATAGGTTTTTATAATTAAATTAGGATAGTAAAATCAAGTAAAATCCTTGCATCTCTCACATATTGATGAGGATCTAGGAGGCATAGCCGAGTCCAAGGAGGAGCTGGTTGGACCCTTGACTAGGTCTAGGGCAAAGCATCTCCAATTGCATGTGGGAACATTGATGAGACAAGTATGCAAGGAAGAAGACTTGGTTTCGGAGAGCAGCAAGACAAACCAAGTGAAGTGGATCACATGCATAGCTGCAAGAGTTGATGAAGGACAAACACGGGGCCGTGTCAGACAACACGGGGCATGTCTAGAGTGGAACACGGGCTGTGTCTAGGCCATGTTCTATGACCAGAGATATGCTGACCACTGGAGGTAGAACACGGGCAGGACCTTGAAGAACATGGCCGTGTCCTTAGGCCGTGTTGCTCTAGTGACTCCTCCGAGTTGTATTTTGCTTTTGGGGCATTTTGTTTTAAGACTTGTTAGTTTTTCTCCTAAACTATTTAAGGAGCTAAAGCCTGTCTTTAGCAATCAAAATTAAGAATTTGATAATTGAATTGAGAGTTTCTCTCTTGTTTCTCTCCATGGAGAGCTTAAGCCATCTAGGTGGATTCCTAGCATGGTGGATCTAAACCTTATCACTCTCCCCTTTTCCCAATCTAAAGTGTGGCGGTTTATTCACTTCTCCATCTTGTTCATGTTGATTGTTGATTATTCAGATTAAGGAGGGTTAGTTAAGCTTTGCTGAAACTAGGTTGCCTAATTTGATAATCAAAGGTTTTCACCTAATTCCATTCATCTTTTCTTGATTTTCCATTACTTGACCTTACTTGGGATCCTTGGCTAATTTGGATTGGATTTGGCTTGATTCTTCAAGTGGATCCTTATCACATATGAACTCATGTTGGACTGTCTCATTATATGACCACAATACTGGCTCACTCTTAAATTTGATTTTGGACTAGCATTTATTAATCTTTCCTATAATCTTTTCTATTCACCTTTTTAAAGTTTTGCAAATATTTTTCTCTTAGATGGATACCCTAGAGTTGGAGCCTTAGGCACCCCATCATGCAGGTTATCGTTGATGGGGGAAATGTGTGTTATGAACCATAGCTTTTCTTCCTTTATCAAATGTTTGGTATTCCACATGACTTAACATCGGCTTCAACTATGAGACAGGCTGGGGTGAGATTGTAGGAAATGATAGACTAATTATTATTGTGTAATTTCCAGTGAACCAAAATTTTTTGCAGTCATTTAGTATAAAATTATTGTTGGTAGCTTGACAAATACATAGTATTATAGGAAATATTATCAAACATTGGTTCAATCCATATAATTGTTAGTTAGAGAATTTATATAACTTACATGGTGGATCCATCATTAGGAGAAAAGTATTTTCCCCTTGTTATTTATTTTGCATCTGTATACTATAAAGGACATACATAATTAGGATAAAAGTGATTTTCCCTTGTCTAAGACCGCATTACAGATTGCCTTATTTATTTTATTAATAAAGGATCAAAACTAAGATCCCGTTGCTCTTTCATCACTTGAACTAAGCCAAAGGGATAGATGGCAATGAATTCTTAACTGGATAAGCATTGATTGCACATACAGCATATGGTAGACCAGTATTTCTTTTGATCCAAAAGGTAACCGTTCATTCCCCAGTCTGCTCCCCACGAATTCTTAACAATCCAATAATCTTCACCGTTAATCGAATCGTAACCCACAATTAAAACAAAATGATTCACATCAGATGAATCCCTTGAGCAGCTCACACCAGAATAGATTCCCTGACAAAGTGAACAAAATAGGAAGAAAAAAAAAAGGCCAAGAAGGAGAAAACATTATGACCTCCCAAGAATATATTTAATTCCTAGCCATGTATTTTAAATTAGTTAGACAATAAAATGTAGAATTAACTTACGTCGATGTAACATTGAAAACCCACTGAATCTAGACCCACACTAACTCGCTGGTTAGCAGCAGCACAAAAGAGAGCATCCTCTGATTGTCTTACGTGTACATAATAATCAATAGTAGCAGCTTTATTTTCTATCTGGTCAAAGAGATAAACAAAAATATTCAAAATATATGTAAAGAGGAAAAAAGACCAAAAAAAAAACATCTCAAACAAAGGTGGATTTTGTTTTTCTTCTTACTGTAATTGAGAAAGATACTAGGAAGATAAACCTGACCTGGTTGGCTTTGCAGATCCCATCTTTGGCAGTATAAGGATAATCAGCTTCTGCAGCAATCCCACCATTATCTATAACCTACTGAAATGCATAAAAGTGCGATATGCATTTACATCCATCGCTTTTAGTGTCACAATCCACGAGTTCTTGTTCAGAAAGGCTGACAAGCTTCCTTGTGGCTGTGGCATTTATTCCTTCATTGGCTCCGATGGTTCCAAATGCCCAACAACTTCCTATGAGAGGGGTGTAGCTTAGCAAACACCAATAGTAAAGGATGAGTTTCTATTACTTATAACTTACACATTTATTTATCTCATCAAATTCACTTTAATTAGTGGTTAGATGTATAAAGCATGCCCTAAAATTCTATGGTAAAGTACTTATGTTTTTGTTTATCTTATCAAATTAACTTTCAAATTAAGACAACATACTTAATTAGTGGCATGATGCATATAATAGATGATGAGTTTCTATTTCCTATAACTTATAATTTTGTTCATATAATGAAATTCACTCTTTAATTAAGAGGAAATTCTTAATTACTAGCTAGATGTATAAAACATGACTTAAGCTACTATGATAAAGTACTTATGTTTTCATTCATCTTATGAAACTAACTTGCAAATTAAGACTAAATATACTAATTAGTGCCATTATTTTAATGAAATTAAGACAATCCTTAATTATTAGCTAGATGCATAAAGCAGTGACATATATGCATAAATAATTTATTACAGACAAGTAACTTCTACTTATAATACAACCTTGTCATTATTTTAATTAGATTAGATATTTACATAGCATAAGTGAGAGATCCTAGAAAACTAACTTATACATAGTAGTGACGAGGGGTGAATAAAGTAATATATAATTTATTTATGGATAGAAAAGCAATTAACTTAAAATGCAATCTAAAAAAGGACGAATAAAATAATATGTAACTTATTTGTGGATACAAAAGTAATTAATTAAAAAATTGCTAGCTGACCCTTTGCTTTTGTGGGACCAGTTAATTCAAATATGCGTGGCAATCTTTCATTGATGTGGTAAGCTGACCACCCAATATATATATTCATCTTTAGGGATGAAATGATGTTTAATCAATATTTTGCTTCACCAAGATATTTCCACCATTCAGTAATTTAGTGCAACTTTGGTTAAATCTATCCACAGTAAACCTGCTCTCTCGAAAAGTGGAAACTACCCACTTCATCCTTGATCTCAAATGTGTGGTCCTTAGAGTAGTATACGCGTGTAAAGGAAGGAATCATGATTTGTAGGGTTGGGTCCTCTATTTTTTCTTTACATGTTTGGCTCTTGCATGGGTATAATGGCAAAGAATAGTGGAAAGTAGACCATGAGTTGGGAAGATTAGGTTCTATACTTTTTGACCTTCCCAAATTTATAAGAAAAGGCAATTCATGGGTTCTCTCTTCCTCTCTTCTTTGCTCTATTTATCTTTGCCTTATCTCATATCTTCTCTCCACTCTTTATCTCTCTCTAATGCTTGCCATCGTGATCTAATAGCTGGGATTTTTAACACCGTTTGCGAAGGTCATGGTGAGGACAGATTTATCAAGATTTGATTTTCCAAACAGAAGAATGTTGTTTCTTCTTTTGTTAATTTTTCTATCAACGATTTGTCTCTCTTTTGGTTTCCATATTTAGGACTCTATTTTACGTCAAGATGTGGAGACTTTAGACACTTATCCTTCCAATGAAAAAGTGGTGGAACTATTCCAACAGTGGAAGAAGGAGCACAGACGGGAGAAAACATTATGACCTCCCAAGAATATATTTTAGTTCCTAGCCATGTATTTTAAATTAGTTAGACAATAAAATATAGAATTAACGTACGTCGATGTAATATTGAAAACCCGCTGAATCTAGAGCCACACTAACAGGCTGGTTAGCAACAGCACATAAGAGAGCATCATCTGATTGTCTTACAAGTACATAACCATCAATAGTAGCAGCTTTATTTTCTGTCTGGTCAAAGAGATATTCAAAAATATTCAAAATATATGTAAAGAGGAAAAAAGACAACAAAAAAAATGTCAAACAAAGTTGGATTTTGTTTTTCTTCTTATTGTAATTGAGAAAGATACTAGGAAGAAAAACCAGACCTGGTTGGCTTTGCAGATCCCATCTTTGGCTGTATAAGGATAATCAGCTTCTGAAGCAATCCCACCATTATCTATAACGCACTGAAATGCATTATAGGGCCATCCGCCTTCACATCCATGGCTTTCAGTGTCACAATCCACGAGTTCTTGTTCAGAAAGGCTCACAAGCTTCCCTGTGGCTATGGCATTTATTCCTTCAATGGCTGCCGTAGCTGAGAATGCCCAACAACTGTCTGTGACAATGAAATCATAACTTTTTAGTTCAGGATAGTATGTACGACATTAGAAATTTAGAACTGAAATAAAAGTTATGTCTATCTCAATACTGTAATTATTTTTAGAGTAAAACCTTTTTTTAGTCCCTGAAAAATACAGTCACTGACAAATTCGTCCTCCAAAAATTTTTGGTGACAAATTGGTCATTGAATTATTATTTCGCTGACAAATTAATCATCTAGTACGCAAGATCAGTGAAAAGAAAATGAGAACTTAAATGAAAAAATTAGGGCTTAAATATAGCTAGGCGAGATCAGTGAAAAAAATTTAGGAAAGGGGTCTGTAGGGGTCCAGAACTTTTCTCATTAAAGTATCAGAGGACTAATTTGTCAGAAAAAATAACAATTCAAGGACCAATTTGTCACTGAAAATTTTTGGAGGACGAATTTGTTAGTAACTGCATTTTTCAAGGACTAAAAAGGGGTTTTACTCTTATTTTTATGTTATTTTGATTGTTGAAATGAAAATAATGAGTGTGTTGTAAAATTCAAGGTCAGATGTTTCACTCTTTATTTACTTACTGCAAAATGTTGCATCTCATATTAATTTATAGTGCATTTATAGTGGATATTTCACATATTTACAAAAAAAATTGCAATCAATCAAATAAACTTACTGCAATCAAATAAACTTACTGCAAGCCCCTTGGTTCTTTACTATAGTCACAACTTCCTTGTTCCTCCAATCTATGGAAGAAGGGACATTGTAACAGGGTGGGCTATTCAGTTCTGTACTGGTCCAGTTGGTGGGGATCTGCAGCTTACTGGAATAGATTTTTCTGAACTCATCCTCACTCATGTCAGCAAACTTGTTAAGGCCAAAACGAGCATCATAAGGTGACTTTCTTTGCGTATTCATCTCTGTGATGTTCTTCAAATTCTTTTGGAAAATGTGAAATCTCTCTGCCTCTTCTTCTTGGTTTTGGTAGACCCGTCCATGCTCCTTCTTCCATAGTTGGAATAGTGGAATGACTTCATCCTGTGAAGGAAACTTGGACAGGTCATAGTCCAAAATTGAGTACTCACTTGGGATACCAGAAGAGAAACATATCAGAAAACCCAATAAGATGGAGAACCTTAGCCATTTGAGAAATCATCATGTACTTCTAGTTAGGATGATGTTTGTTTTGTGCCATCTGGCACAGCCTCATTGCATATTTATGGTAAGCTCCCCNCCCCCCCCCCCCCCCTTTGTCCTCTGGTTGGGTGCATGAGTAGTGAGTGTGTGCATGTGTGTCTGAGGGTGTGTACGTACGTTTAGGCCTTCGGCCTCCTAATGTACAAAAAAAAAAAATATTCTCATTTTATCTACATATACAATATTATAAATTTTGGGAATTTTTATTTCTATGCCCTATTTTGCTAATATTAGACTCTAATTTTATATTATACAATATGATAACTTTTATTTTATTGATTTTCATTTCTTTGAAATAAAATGTCAATTTTAATTTTGTCTTTCCCTCCTTGTCCACCATTCATATGTTAAAAGACTTTTTTTTTTTTTGGCTAAACAAAATAACAAGACTTACTGTACTAGGTGTTGAATGACTTGACTCACACTCTTTATTAGAAAGCATGTCATCACCCATACACCCTTTTACATTGTCACATCTAGTGTCTTACAACTCAATAGAGTAAATATTAAAAAGATAAAAAAGTGCTTTATCAAAACATCTTTTATCTCCTTTAGTGTCATTTTGGTATTTGGTTATTAGAAAATAAAGGAAAGTTTTCAAATGAAGTTACAGATGCAATGTCCTCAATCCGTAAGCTACCTATAGCTTATTTCTTTTTCCTTTCCTAAACAAAATAAGGCGTATAATTTAAAGTGAGAATTAAGAAAGAATTATTAATTTTTACCAGCTATGGATACACCATTAGCTATTTCTTTGCAAAATGCTAAACGGGAATTTTTTTTTAAGTTTTGAGTCTCATAGAAAAGATGATAGAAAATTGATTGATCATGAAGACCAACCATATTGCACGACTTATTATAGAAAACCATATAACATCTTCCATAGTCTTCTCAACAAGAAACACTGTCTACTCCAAATATTCTTCTGGAGCATGATTATTCGCCATTAATGAACCCAGTGCTACCAACTTTATCCCAAAATGTTATGATTTAATATTTTGACTCCACTGTATGACCACATCTCTTTGTTTGCCATATCATGAAGACCAACATATTGCAGGACTTATCATGGAAGACCATATAACATCGTCCATAGTCTTCTCAACAAGAAACACATCAACTCCAAATATTCGTCTGGAGCATGATTATTTGCCATTAATGAACCAAGTGCTTCCAACTTTATCCCAAGTTATGATTTAATATTTTGACTACATTGAATGACCACATCTCTTTGTTTGCCATATCCTGAGTGGGGAAGAAAGAGATGTGTTTCACTTTGATAATCGAGTACAATTGAGGTGAGCCATCCCTATCAAAACATCCACAACTTAATCATAAATTTCTTTAACTTTTCATAAAAGAATTTTTTTTACTAAAATACAAGGGTATCTCTTCCAATTTATTTACTAAAATTTCATCCATCTTAAATAAATTCATAACTTGCTTCAGTTTTATCTGCTTCAAGATCATTTTTATAATATAAATTAAATTGACATTTATGGCTATCTGATCTGAAAAAGTTTTTTTTTTTTTTTTTTTTTTTTTTTTTTTTTTTTTTTTTTTTTTTTNTTTTTTTTTTTTTTCATAGAATGCTTGTAAAGTAATTTCCAATGTCGAAGAAGTACTTTCTAAGTATTGTATGTTTTGACCCCCCACTATGGGACCTTTCTTTTACCTTTTTTCTGTATCAAGTCTCTTTTGATTTTACAAATCAAGCATTATAAACTTGATCCGAAAATGACCTTAAACCATTTCAACTATTCAACCAATCACTATCACACACACACTTCAACCATATCACCCAGAAAGTAACAGCAACCCATCAACAATAACTTTGATCTGGAGATTAAGGATATGCTGAGAAATTTTCCAAAATTCATATTTTGTTGTTTGTGTGGGCAGAAAATCAATCTAGAAGCTTTAGTCATACAGATGCTTTCAAATGCTTGATTCAATCACCTTTTGTAGTTTTTATTACTGAGACCAGTAACACTCTTTTGTACTTTAGTATTTCTTTAGAAATACAATATTATTAATAATATTTACGTCATATTAAAATTTCAGAAGCACATTTGTTGGATATTTATTATCCTTATTTGGTAAGCCTCCTTTGGCTGGGGCTCCAAGCCTCCAACTTAAAACTTGCAAAAGCAAGATGTATTGGTTGATTAATAGAATTGTGCTCTGACTCTCATAACTATTCTACCCCAGTTACCATCTTATAGTTCCGTTATATCTTGCCTAGTCTCTCTCTCACTGCACTCTTTAGGACTATCTTTATTTGTCCTTGTAGATTTTTTTTGTTTAATCTAAATGTTGTGCAAAACTCTAACACAAGTGTATATTATCATTTTCTAGTAATAAAATAAGAGTAGAGTATCGTCCCATGGAAACAGTCGCTAATAAGTATCAAAATTGAGTGTATTCCAATTTTACCTAGACAATTAAGATAATTAAGAACTGATATCAAGCAATAATTAAAAAGCAAGAATAATCAAATAGGTAAAAAGATGGGTGAAAAATATATAGGGTTTCCAATTTTACCATAATTATTCAAATTTGTTATCCCTATTTAAATAACCAAGAACAATCTTCCTAATTGCTAGCCAATAACCCTAATTTATTCATTAGCATCTTCTAAGGTCAAATGAAAGTATCTCTAAGTTATAAACCCACTATATTCTAATGTGAATTACGAATAACCTAGAAATTCATTCAATTCTTTGATTCTCTTTGACTGACTATACAGGCCATACTATGATATTTAATTACAAATTATCTCCCAGTTTCATTATGATTATCTAATCAACTAATGAGTGATCAAACAATTAGAAGCATGAAGAATTGAGAGAAAGAAGACAATTAATAAAAGAGTTCTTGAATTAAAGAAATAGAGAATCACAAATCATCCTATCTAGGCTACATCGTACCCGTAGAAAAATAGATTAGTTCATTGCAAAAGCGAAAGATATAATTGAATTAAATCTAAACATAGATGAGAGGGGAAAAGAATGAGTAGAAGCCCATATTTGCTTCTGCAAATCCCATCTTCAATCCTTGAGTTGCTCTCTTTTTGCTCCGAAAAACGTCCAGGGAGTCCCTAATTCTAATTCCTAAATTCCTATTTAAAGAGTTTACAAAGAGTCCTATTTTTTTTAGGAAACATGTCACCGTCTATAGAAATCAATTCAGGCGCAGCAGCTCTTGGTATAGGGCGCTGCAGCCCTTGAATTCTGCTTGAAGTACAAGTCAACTTGAGGGTAAAAAAAAAAGGGCACGGGCACAGCTGCTCTTCAAAGCAAACGCTGCTGCACTTGTATTCTGGGCAGCTTGGCGCTGCTGCTTCATGTCAAGGGTGATGTGGCGCTTCATAGCTGGAGAAGGACTTGTGCGCGCGAAGAAAGAGGGTGCTGGGGTGCAGCACAACAGGCGCAGCTGCGCATGGTCTCTGGACAGATTTGCTGGTGCGCGCTAGAGAAGCTGCACTAAGGAGGAAGGGCTGCTGCGCTTCTTTGGCTTCCAAAATCTGCTATTTCTTCACTCAAATCATGAGATCTTTTCATTGAAATATTCCTACAAGAATTAATCAAAAACACATCATCTAATCCTAAAAATTCTCAAGAAACAAATAAAATAATAAGTTAAAAATACCTCAAGAGTGGATATAAAATCCACTCAACACTAAATTATGTCTATAAATAGTTATGGGAGCTTCTATTTTCACACCTTATTTTCCTAATCTTACACCTTATTTAATGACTAAATATGATATAAACTAAATTACTTTCATTTAATAGGGAACGTTCTTAAAATTGACTAATCATGATATTCTCTTTCTAACTCTTATTAATTGTAACTCTATTTTTTTCTTACAATTATCTCCATTCTCATTCTTAAATGGTAAGTGTATATTTTTTTAATTATTATCGAAATGATTTTGCATCATTAATTTCTATCACGAGAAGAACATGATTAATAAAAAGTATATACTTATCATTTAAGAATGAAATTAGAGATAATTGTAGGAAAACATAGAGCTACAATTAATAACAGTTAGAAAAAGAATATCATGATTAGTCAATTTTAAAAACTTTTCATATTGAAATAGGATAATTTAGTCTATATTATATTTAAATATTAAATAGAGTGTGTCATTAGCAAAATAGGGTGTGAAAATAGTGGCACTCAGTTATTTGCGACAAAAAAGTGAATGTGTTATATGAGAATAGACTTGGTTTAGATTTTAGGGCAACCTGAAGAAAGATAACATGCTTAAACTAAGAACAAATATTTTCACTAATAAAACTAGCTTTCCCCTAACAAAAACCTTGTCATTTTCACGCTTTACGACGTTGGCATAGAATTCTCTCACCAAAGGGACCACAGCTGGTTGTGGTTGTAGCTATTTAGAGAACACTTGCCCAAGGAATGAAGGCATTTTATTCACTTAAAACAACTTCAATGAGATGCACTACACTTGGTTGAAGTGGAAAAATTATCCAATGTAGTTGATGTGGGAGTTTTCAAAGCACTAGCTTAAAGGAATTTTCGTTGAAGCCTTTTACCGAACACTTGGTGAGCATTCTTAGCCAACCACAATTTCTATGCATCAAGTAGATCTTTCCCCTCCAAATGGCCAATATGCATCCACAATTAATAGCTCAAGACTATGGAGAAGGAGAAATCATTTAGGATCAAATGACACTTACAAGTTGTTGAAAAACTTTGCACCCATTAAGGCCATCGATGGAGTTGCAATCCTCTTGGAACTTGAATGTGGATATGGTGATGAATGGAGAAGGTAATGGTGGTAATGGTTTTGTGGTTTGGAGTGAGATGGAGAAGATATAAGAGGGAGAGAATGGCGTGTGGGGTATGTATGGAAGAGACGGTTAAGTGCAAGAAGGAGAGTTGGCTTGGGGAGGGGCTTCGAATGCTAGAAATGTAAGGGAAATTTGATTTTTTGAAAGAGAGCCCCAAAACGCTCTTTTTGAGTTTAGTGGGTAAACATTTTTTTTTTGACACATTTCTTTAACTTGGCATACAATTTTTGTTCTTTTAGCACTTGTATCACACTTCTTAAATGGACATCATGTTCTTCAAGTGATTTACTATACACAAGTATGTCATCAAAGTAAACCACAACAAATCTACCAATGAATTCACGAAGGACATGGTTCATAAGGCACATAAAAGTACTTGGTGCATTGGTCAAGCCAAATGGCATAACCAACCACTCATACAAACCAAACTTGGTTTTGAAAGCCGTTTTCCATTCATCCCCTTCACGAATTCTAATTTGGCGATAACCACTTTTTAAATCTAATTTAGACAACACATATGACCCAAACAATTCATCAAGCATATCATCTAACCTAGGGATAGGATGACGATATTTTACCGTTATCTTGTTAATGGCGCGGCAGTCCACACACATGCGCCAAGTTCCATCCTTCTTTGGCACCAACAAGACCGGCACAGCACATGGGCTCATGCTTTCTCTAACGTGGCCTTTGGACAGCAACTCTTCTACTTGCTTTTGGAGTTCCTTTGTTTCATCTGGATTGGCTCTATAGGCGGGTCTGTTAGGCAATACCAATCCAGGAATGAATTCCATGTGGTGTTCGATTCCTCTCATAGGTAGCAATCCTATAGGAGTCTCATTTGGGAACACTTCTTCAAACTCCCTAAGCAAAGAAGTCACAACACTAGGAAGAGAATTGTTAGCATTAGATAAATTCAGGTAAGCATTTTTAGCCACAAGGAAAATCATAGGAGTATGAGAAAAGCATGCATTTTTGACTTCACTAGCGCTAGCAAAGAAATTTCATTTCTTTTCTTTTCTCCACTCACTTTTTCACTCTCCTTGCTTACTCTCAAATCTTTTTCTCTCCTTTGGCTCTCGGCCTCTTCTTTCTTTTTACTCTTCTCTCCATTTTTTCCCTTTCCACTCTTGATCTTTTGTCTCTCAAGCTCACTAGCTTTCTTAACTTTTCTTTGATCTTCAAGAATCTGTCTTGGAGTCATGGGAATCAAAGTGATTGGCTTCTTATGGAAAACAAATGAATACTTGTTTGAGAAACCATCATGAGTGACCTTGCGGTCAAATTGCCAAGGTCTCCCAAGAAGTAAATGACTAGCTTCCATTGGGACAACATCACATAGCACCACATTCTCATACTTCCCAATGGAAAATGCAACTAGTGCTTGCTTAGTCACTTTCACTTCGTTTTCTTCATTCAACCATTGGAGGAGGTAGGGTTTAGGGTGATTAGAGGTGGGTAATTCCAGCTTGTCCACTAGGGTCTTGCTAGCAACATTAGTGCAACTCCCCCCATCAATAATAACTCCACAAACCTCCCTTTGACTAAGCACCTAGTATGGAAAATACTTTCTCTTTGTGCTTCGTCAATTTCCCCCATTTGAGCACTCAAAGCTCTCCTTACTACCATCAAATAGTCACCGTCCTTAGCTGTCATACCTTCAACACTTTCTTCCCCAATAAATTCACTCTTTTCTTCCTTTTCATGCTCACTTCCAGTCACATACTCCTCTCCCTCAAGGATCATTGCTCTCTTGTTAGAGCATTGAGAAGCAATGTGTCCTACTCCATGACACCTAAAGCACTTAACATCTCTAAATCTTTGTGGTTGTGAGGTCTCGGGTTTGCCTCTGGAAGCAAATGTAGGTTCTTTGGCATGCAACTTTGGCAACTCAGTTTTGGGTTTAGAGGTCACCACTTCCTTGTCTTTCTTCCATGTAGATTTCCATGTTGAAGTAGTGCTTGGCCCAAACTTTGAAGAACCCTTTCTCTTAAGTTGTCTCTCTACTTGAGTAGCTTTATGAAGAAGGTCTTCCATGTCACTATAATGATGAAGCTCCACCACATTGGCTATTTCCCTATTCAGCCAATAAAGAAATCTAGCCATGGTTGCTTCAACATCCTCTTCAATGTTAGCCCGGATCATTGCCACCTCCATCTCTTTATGATATTCCTCTACACTCTTAGAGCCTTGAACCAAACCTTGAAGCTTTTGGTACAATTCTCTTTGATAGTAGCTTGGAACAAATCTCTTTCTCATCAAGATCTTCATGTCTTCCCAAGAGATGACTGGCCTTTCTCTATTCCTTCTCACATTTGACATTAGTTGATCCCACCAAGTCAAGGCATAGCCTACAAACTCTATGGTAGCCAACTTAATCTTCTTTTCTTCGGAATAGTTGTGGCAGCTGAAAACAAGCTCCACCTTCTTTTCCCACTCTAGATACAACTCCGGATCATTCTTTCCTTGGAAGGAAGGAATGCTCATTTTAATGGAGCTAAAGTCGTCATCCATCCTCCTTTCACTTCTTTCTTCTCTTTCTCTATGCGGTCTTCTTGGAGGAATGACTTCAGGGGAGCTACCACTAGAATAATGGTCCTCTCTTTCTCTTCTTCTTCGGTGGTCATTTGGTTCTCTTGGCTGTCTAATTTCTAGCCTTTCCATCCTCTCATTCATAGCCTCCATCATTCTAGTCAGGCGTGCAAAATGTTGCTGTGACGCTTGCATGTGCATTTGAGGATCAATTGGCACATCTTGGTCCTCCATGTTGAAGTGTTTAACCTGCACAAAATGTTAGTAAAGAGTTTTGAAGTCCTCACCACTCTTCTCATGTGTTTTTGCTCTCAAGTTTATCACTCTTGACACTCATGTATGACACTCTTAAATGGCTTTTATCAAGAATAAGCTCACTCCCTCTTGCCTTTTACCACTCACTTCCCTCTTTGAACTCTCAACAGGGAGCAAAGGCACAACTGGGCAGTCAATAGCACAAATGTTCCAAACCAAATCAATCACCTAAAATGATAACTTATGCAAGAAGAAAAATAATGCACAAGTAGTGTGGCATGAACAAGATAGAATAAGAACCAAATATGAAGGACAAGTTCCAGTCTCAATCCAAATAGAAAGGTAAACCAAGTTGCTAAGAAATACACTTTGGTGGCCAAAAACAAGGTAACTAGCCTTTTACCTAGACTTAGACAAGTTGGTAAATTCTAGCATACGATAGCCTAACCCACTTGATTTTGTTTTTTCTTGGTAGTATTTTAGCCCAATTGAGCTTCTTTCCCTTTTTTATTTTAAAAAAAAACTTTTTTGTTTGTATAACACGGCCAAGACATGGCCCGTGTTGCACTACACGGTTAGGGACACGGCCAGGACACAGCCCGTGTTCAACCCTCAGTGTTTTGCTATGCTCTCTGTCTACTTAACACGGCCAAGACGCGGGGGCGTGTTCTCCACCACCAGTTTCCTCTATTCAACTTTGTTTCTTTTGAATTTTGGAACCAATGCCAACTAGAATCAAATACCTAAGCTAAGAAAAGTGCTAAATACCCCATGATACAGAATTTAGCCACACTTTAAAGGAGTATTTCAAAACAACTTAGCAATTTCCTATAAATTAGAGTAAGATTAATCAATTAATCCAAAATAAATGAAAAGACAGAATGCCAAACTAGGCCTTAATGGCAGTTGATAGGGACACAATGGGAAATATCTGAAAAGAATAACTAACTCAGATTTGGAAGCTTTCGGCCATGGATCTTCTTGAAGGTTTTCATGCATTCAAGCCACATTTCAGAACATAGAACCAAATTTTAAAATGACTCTAACATGGAATCAATTAAAATCAAGATAATGCTCATTCATTTAACTTAAATGAAATTTTCCAAAAATCCATCAACTAGGCCAACCATGAAAACAAGCTTGAGTACAATCAAGAATAGTTCAGTTTTCAAGAATTTGAAGATGAACAACAATGGCAGAATTCCAACAACAATGCAGAAATCCAGAAAATTCAAAACAACCCAGATTTGAATCAAACAAGAGGAATTTGATTAAACCAAGCCCAAAAAGCTTAGATCTAACAAGATCCAATGCAATTCAATTCAAACTCCATTGATGAATTTTCAGAGATGAGATTTTTTTGTGATTTTCCAGATTTGTTTTAAAGATGAAAACAAAGATTAAACAACAGAATTTTAAGATAGATGCCAACCTTTCTTGGAACCAAGCTCTGATACCAATTGATAAGGATCCACTTGAAGAATCAAGCCAAATCCAATCCAAATTAGACAAGGATCCCAAGTAAGGTCAAGTAATAGAAAATCAAGGAAAGATGAATGAAATTAGGTGAAAACCTTTGATTATCAAATTAGGCAACCTAGTTTCAGTAAAGCTTAACTAACCCTCCTTAATCCGAATAATCAACAATCAACATGAACAAGATGGAGAAGTGAATAAACCGCCACACTCTAGTTGGGGAAAGGGGAGAGTGATAAGGTTTAGGTCTACCATGCTAGGAATCCACCTAGATGGCTTAAGCTCTCCATAGAGAGAACAAGAGAGAAACTCTCAATTCAAATATCAAATTCTTAATTCTGCTTGCTAAAGACAAAGGCTTTAGCTCCTTAAATAGTTTAGGAGAAAAACTAATAAGTCTTAAAATGAAATGCTCCAAAAGCAAAGTTCAACTCGGAGGGGTCAGTAATGTGACACGGCCGTGTTCTTCAAGATCCTAGTATGTTAATGGGCCGAATGTAACTAGTGAGGAAAGGAATATAACAAGACTGTATAGAAAAATCAGAAGGCCTCATGGGTGGGACAAATATGCGCACTAGAGAGGAAAGAGTCTGTTAGCATAATTTTGTTAGGGGAAGGTTGCATGGGAAGATAATAGAATGCATGAGGGTCAGTAAGAATTAGTTATAGATCCACTATTTCAAGGGTTCAAGGACTGTATCCTTTATATAATTAGACTGAGAAATAATACAAGGCAGATAAGAATTTTGTCATCTATTTCTTTCTTATTGCTTCTGGAGGTTCCCTGACCTCGAATCAGGTGTTTTTTTCCTTGATTATTATCCCTGTTCATAACAATTTGGTGCTTTCATTGCTCCTCCCTTCCATGGCGGATCAGTCCAAAACGAAATCCCACTACAAGAAATAGGCAATTTTCTAACGGAAAATTCCAACGGAACAAAATACCGTTGGAATTTTTGAAAAATTCTAACGGTAATTCCAACGGAAAAAGTTTTGTAAAAATTCTAACGGTAATTCCAACGGAATTTACTTACCGTTGGAATTTTCCGTCAAAATTACCGTTAGAAAGTAATTTTTTTTTTTTTTAAATTCCAACGGTATGAATATACTATTGGAATTTTAAAATTAATTATTAAAATTTTTGTCCCAATTCTAAAATGAAATTGAGAGGCAAGATCCCTAACAAAAATTACTCTCCCTCTCTCGACTCCCTCTTTCTTTCTCACTGTCTCAAATTCTCACTCGAGGTGGGTTTCTCCTCCCCAGCCACCACCGGTAAATGTCGTGCGGGGGAGACCTCGGAGCTCCAACAAAAATGTCAAAATTTCAAATAACAGCACTTATCTTCATCAATTTTCTTGACTGGTCCATGAGAAAATCGAACGTGGATCTGTTCGACCCTCATGTGCTCATGGAGGAGACAGGAGATTAGGAAAGAAGCCAGTAAGTCTGCCTTATGCTAGCTCGCTTCAATGAATACAAGGTTTTTTTTCTTTTTTTAATTGTGTGTCTTGTCTTGGGTTTTCTGTTACATCTTATAGTTTTGGCCCATGATGATCAGTCTTGTGTCTATAAGAATTAATTGGATTTTGATTGGTGGCCTTCTGATTACAGCATGAAAAACCCTAAGCATTTCCTCCCATGTGAATATCTTTTAATTGATTTCAAATGTTTTTTTCTTTTTAAGCTACAAATGTCCCTGTACACCATGAGGAACAAGTTCTAAATTGTAACATGCCAGATGCAGAGGAACCTGTGTCTTATGAAAATCATGATGACATACCTGTGGCAATGATTGAGGAATCCTCTTCAGGTGTTGTGATAATTTGTAGATCTATTACTTTTACTATGATCGAATTTTAGGCTAATGCTTCTGCTCTTTATTTTCCTGACAAATTAATTGGTGTGTTTGGGTTGTTCTGGAACTTATATAACTAAAGTTATCCTATATCATTAGTATAATGATGAGATGCTAATGAATGGAAGAAGCTTCAGAGAGATTTTGAATATCCATTTGTAATATGCATTTTGATTATATCACTCCCCTATATAAATGTATTAAGATTCAATCAGTAAGTTAAAATTTTATGGTATTTTGTTGAGATACAGTATTATTCATTTACTGTTTGTCCTGGCAGCATGAGGAGCCTCGTGAGATTTTGAACTCTGGCATTTACTTTGATTGGGCAATTTGCTTTTGCCTAGATTGTTTCCACATGATAACCTCTGTACTTTGTGGCCAGCTGCGGACTTGCAGTTTGCTTTTAATAAAAATAGGAAAAAGAAATCAGTTTTGCTATTACTTGGTTTCAAATTTGAATTATGTGCAGCTATTTTGTGATTATGTAGTGAATATTAGTCATAGCACCAAATGAGATTGCTTGACAACCATCCTCAGGAACCTTTCCTCCAACAATCTTCAAGGCTCCATTCCAATTGAGTGGTCGCGTATTGGTAATTTGGATACATTGTAAGTATCAAATTATCTATCTCCTCATGCCAGTTTCTCTGATTTAGTACTATATACTAATAGATTATTCCCTCCCAGGGACATTTCAAACAATAAAATTAGTGGTTCAATTCGTTCTTCTCTTGGTGACTTGGAACATCTCCTGAAGCTGTGAGTTCTAAAGCTAGTTAACTGTTCAGCTAGCTTTAGTGAAGGAGCATTTGATAAGCTCAATCTCTGACTTAGCACTATATATCTTACGCGGATCTGGTTTTAATTTATCAAATTTGGGATTTTATAAGCATTTGTATGTATTGATTATTTATCCTAAATTTCAATTTGTGGTGTATCTACTGATTATTGTGAAGGAGACCACATATGGATGATAGAGTTTGTAATTAAAGACAGCTGATGAAGGTATAAATAGGTATGAGGATTCTATTTTCTCTTGTTAGTAGCAGTGTCTTGAGACATTTGATAAGCTCAATTTGTGAATCCATATTGATGTCTTTAAACTGAGATTCTTGGTTGAAATTATTGATATATTTGTTGGGTTATTGTACCCTGTTTCATAGCACCAATGTGATTGTTATGCCCTAATTTTGCCTTTGGCATTGCTGGTGCCACTGGTGTGATTTACTTTTTAATTGTGGATTGAAGGTACAGTGTTTGCTTATGGGCAAACAAATAGTGGGAAGACATATACCATGCGAGGTTCACAAACAGAACCGGGAGTTATTCCTCTTGTTGTGTGTGATTTGTTTAAAACTATACGAAAGGTAAGTACTCCGTCTATTCTGCAATTAAAAATGGCATTGATGGTCATGCAAGTTTAGCATGATGTAGTCTACTTGATTATCAAACTTTAGT
This sequence comes from Cercis canadensis, assembly GCA_003255065.1. Lineage (NCBI taxonomy): Eukaryota > Viridiplantae > Streptophyta > Magnoliopsida > Fabales > Fabaceae > Cercis > Cercis canadensis. The sequence continues at coordinate 222,588 of QAOA01005309.1, forward strand.
AACTGATATTTCATATCATCGAATGAGGGGATAAATGTGAAATGTATGGAGTAAGTGTTCAATGGATAAACACAACTTTATTTGTTAGTTAGCCATTTTAGATAGACACTAAGAGGAGAATTTTGGAGTGGGGCTATCAAGGGAGTGTTCTTAGTGTGTGTGAGTATGATTATTGAAGATAGAGACTCTCATTTTTTTTTTAAATTTTTTTATTTCTATAGAAGTTACATTAAGAGAACTATTATTACTTGGGATAGTGAATTGCACTAGCTGTTATCCTATAAAGGCCCCTCTCAGATGGGTCAAACTATTATTTATTTTGTGGGAAATCTTTGATCTATCACACTTGGAGAGAAAGAAATAGCATAAACCATGATACTACAAGATGTGCTCGAGTGAATGAGGTTAACTCTTATACATTTCATTTTATCTACTTTCATTTGCACCATCTCTTACAGCTCAGTTCTGCTTTCATTTTATGTTGTATGATTTGATTCTGATTTGCATTGAAGTGCATCTCTTCTTTCAATGAAACTGAATTCCACTTTGCTGCCTCCATAAGTCTATTCTTTCATTTTTTCCAGAATTAATTCCTAGCAACTTATGTGCTTTATTTTGGTGTATTGTCTTTGTTTTTTTCTCCTCTCCTGCCTGCATTATTTATTGAATTTTCTTGCATGCTTTGCAGGAGAAGAGGTGGGATACATGGTGTCCAGGCAATCTTTTGAGGGAGAATCCAAGAGAAGTAACATATTTCCTTCTTGCTTATAATTCATTTGATCAATTTTTTCTTGCCTGTCTTATGTTGTATGAATTATAAATTGTTGTTTAAATATGATTACTTTTAAATGATTTACATTATTTCCAGTCACGTCATTTATCTTGTATTCAGATAAAATACAATAACTTTAAATGCATTGTCTTTGTTTTTTCCTCCTCTAGGTAACATGCATGTATATAACTGTTGAATGTATTGCATTGCATTTTTGTCAAATATGGAATTGATCTTGTTTTGACTGAGTCCCTTTAAATAGTTGCTGGTATATGGACTGGAAGTTTAGTTTGACTTGACTTATGAAGATAATTTGGCATGGATGCAATGTAAAGAAAACTGGCAAGCTGGTCTCATTTTATTTTGTACCATTTTTATTTCTCTTCTTTTCCTGGTAATGCTTTCATGAATGATAACTGCCATTACACCTCCATTTCATTTTTTTCCTTGGGTAGGAAATGTGTGCTAAGATTGAAGAAATTGACAAGGAAGAGTAGTAGGTTTTGCCCAAGGAGGATAATGGTAAAGTAGCTGAAGAGTAATCCCATAGTGTGGCATACCGAAGAAAAGAAGTGAAGAATCAAGGTACCACCTTTCTTAACCTCCCTGTGGTCCATGCTTTGTGTTATAGAGAGCACAAGTTATTGAC
>QAOA01005309.1:224517-269177 GCA_003255065.1 Cercis canadensis
TTCCAGCCCCACGACAAATTCTGAGAGGATGTGATAGGAATAAAACCAAGTGTGTTAATGGGCCAAATGTAACTAGTGAGGAAAGAAATATAACAAGACCGTATAGGAAAATCAGAAGGCCTCATGGGTGGGACGAATATGCGCACTAGAGGGGAGAGAGTCTGTTAGCATAATTCTGTTAGGGGAAGGTTGCATGGGAAGATAATAGAATGCATGAGGGTCAGTAAGAATTAGTTATAGATCCACTATTTCAGGGGTTCAAGGACTGTATCCTTTATATAACTAGACTGAGAAATAATACAAGGTAGAGAAGAATTTTGTCATCTATTTCTTTCTTATTGCTTTCTGGAGGTTCCTGACCTCGAATCAGGTATTTTTCCTTGATTATTAACCCTGTTCATAACAATTTGGTGCTTTCATTGCTCCTCCCTTCCATGGCGGATCAGTCCAAAACGAAATCCCCCATCTCTGTTCCATCCACTGATAAAATTGAAGTTGCTCTTCATAATCTAGCCTTATCACAAACCGCCATTCACAAGCGCATTGATGAAGTGTGCTCTTGTCTAGGGTCCCTTGAATCCAACTCCCCTGCCTCCCCTCACACTCATAATACCACTCATTCCCAAACCTCTAATCCAACGTCGAGCCAAGGTCCACTCAAATCTTCTTTTAAGTTGGACGTCCCTCGCTTTGACGGTACTGATGCACTCGGCTGGATCTTCAAAATTACTCAGTTCTTCACCTACCATCAGACACCTGAAGACCAACGGTTGACCATCATTTCCTTTTACTTGGACGGACCTGCTCTCAGCTGGTACCAATGGATGCACTCCAAAGGTCAACTGCGATCTTGGTCGAGTTTCTTGCATACACTGGAAGTACGTTTTGCTTCTTCCTTGTACGAAGATCCCTAAGGATCATTATTTAAGCTCACCCAGACGGGTACAGTGCGGGAATACCAAACTGCTTTCGAGTCTTTGGCCAATCGTACCATTGGCTTACCAACCTCAGCTCTGTTAAGCTGTTTCATCTCGGGTCTTTCTGCTGCTATCCGTCAAGAGGTTCAGGTGCATCAACCTATCAACCTTGCTCAAGCCATTGCTTTAGCCAAAATCCAAGAGGAGAAGCTAATGGATTTACGTTTGTCTTCGCGCACCAAACCAGTTTTTTCTCCCTCCCCTAGCTCTCCAAAATACTCCCTTCCTCTGCTTCCTACACCAACCTCCACTAAGCCACCTTCAGTACCCATTAAACGATTAACTGCCAGCGAGATGCAAGCTCGGCGGGATCGTGGCCTCTGTTACAATTGCGATGAGAAATTCCAGCCTGGTCATAAATGTCAATCTCGGTTCTTCTTGCTTCTGGTGGATGATGACGATGAGCCCGTTTCACCTGTGGGTGACCCGTTGCCTCCACTTGAACTGCAACTTCCACCTGATGTAGATCCAACAGCCCAAATCAGTTTTCATGCTATGATGGGCCACTCCAAACCAGAAACCTTACGCTTAATGGGCCAGGTAGGGTCTCATGAGTTACAGGTGTTGGTAGATGGAGGGAGTACCCATAATTTCCTTCAGGCTACGCTGGTGAAATATTTGGGCCTATCTCCGAGCCCAATATCACCTTTCCGGGTTCTTGTGGGAAATGGAGAACACCTCACCTGCACCTCCATTTGTTCTAAGGTCCAGCTCAAATTACAAAATACAATATTTGAGATTGATTTCTTTGTGTTGCCTCTAGGGGGTGCCGATTTGGTACTCGGGGTCCAGTGGCTTAAGACACTCGGGCCCATTGTGACTGATTACAATAATCTGACTATGAAATTCCTGTGGAAGGGATAATGGGTGTCACTTTTGGGCCAGCCCAAGGCCATGGTTGACCAAATTTCCTTGACCCAATTGAGGAGGTTACATGAGACTGGGAGTGTGGCTGCCTATTTCCATCTCCAAGTCATTAAACCCGAACCCAAGTCCACTCTACTAACCCATTCCGTAATTACCCATCCAACCAAACCTCCTTCCCTGTCATCTTTACTTTCTGAATTTGAACCTCTATTTCAAAACACCATTTCTCTTCCACCTATTCAGCAAATCCAACATCGTATTCACCTTGCTCCTAGAAGTACCCCAGTTAACGTTCGCCCCTACCGTTACCCTCACTTTCAAAAGCAAGAAATTGAAACCCAAGTTAGTGAAATGTTGGCAGGAGGTATCATTAGACCGAGCACAAGTGCTTTCTCGTCTCTGGTCTTGCTGGTAAAAAAGAAGGATGGGTCCTGGAGGCTTTGCGTCGATTATCGAGCTTTAAATGCAATCACGGTGAAGGACAGGTTTCCTATCCCTACGATTGATGAATTGTTAGATGAACTGGGCAATTCCAAATTTTTTTTGAAACTTGATCTCCTGGCAGGGTATCATCAGTTGAGGGTGTATGAGGAAGATGTGCACAAGACAGCGTTTCGAACACATGAGGGGCACTATGAATTCCGGGTAATGCCTTTCGGATTATGTAACGCTCCCTCTTCATTTCAAGCTACCATGAATGCCCTGTTTAAACCATTGTTGTGTAAGTCTGTTATAGTGTTCTTTGATGATATATTAGTATATAGTGCATCCCTGACTGATCACTTAGAACATCTGAGACAAGTTTTTCATATTTTGTTGCGTGACCAATTCCTTTTGAAGAGATCAAAGTGTTTTTTCGCTGAACCATCCCTGGAATATTTGGCACATATTATCTCCTACAATCACGTTGCCCCGGATAAGTCTAAAATTCAGGCAATGATAGATTGGCCTATCCTTACTTCTTTGAAAGCATTAAGAGGATTCTAGGGGTTAACAGGGTTCTATCGTCGTTTTGTTGCTGGGTATGCTTCTATTGCTTATGCTCTCACAGACTTACTCAAAAAGGACTCTTTCCAGTGGTCTAGTGCAGCTCAGATAGCTTTCAACAACCTCAAACAAGCAATGATCCAAGCCTCAGTGCTAGCGATTCTGAACTTTGCTTTGACATTTACAGTTCAAACAGATGCATCGGGCACTGCCATGGGAGCCGTATTATCTCAGAATCATCATCCCATTGCTTTCTTTAGTAAAAAGTTTTGCCCAAGACTGAAGAATTCTTCAACTTATATACGAGAGTTACATGCCATCATTGCCACTGTTAAAAAATGGAGACCATATCTGCTTGGCAGCACTTTTGTCATTCAAACAAATCACAAAAGCATCAAAGAGTTGATGTCACAGGTAATTCAAACACCTGAACAACATCAATATTTGTCTAAATTGCTGGGATACGATTATGTTATCATTTATAAGCCGAGATCTTTGAATAAAGTAGCTGATGCTTTGTCTCGAGTCTCTACTGAATATGTTGCTTCAGAACCGCAGTGTATGGTTCTGTCTATGCCCAAATATGTCTTTTTGGATGCTTTAAAATAGGAGTCCAACAATCTTCCTTCGATAATCAAGCTTCGACAGGAGCTGGAGGAGAACCCTAGTAAATATCCTGATTTTAAAATTGTGGGTGGATTGATTCTATATAGAGGGAGAATATATCTAGATGAGCAATCAGCATTAAGGCAAGTGATAATGCAAGAATTCCACTCTTCTTTATGTGGGGGGCATACAAGCTATGCCAAAACATTGAGCAGGGTAAGCGCTAATTTTTTCTGGGCTAGTTTGCGCAAGGATGTGATACAATTTGTTCAAACTTGTATTCCATGTCAGCAAACTAAAACCCCAACCAAATTACCAGCAGGTTTGTTGCAACCAATAGAACCCCCATATCGAGTATGGGAAGATCTGTCTTTAGACTTTATTGTGGGGTTGCCACCATCTCAAGGATATACCACAATCTTAGTGGTAGTAGACCGATTTTCAAAGGCAGCTCATTTTGGCTTATTACCTACCCAGTACACAGTCGCGCGAGTGGCAGATTTATTTACCTCTATGGTGTGCAAGCTACATGGCGTCCCTAAAAGTCTCATTTCAGATAGGGACTCTATCTTCATTAGCCGTTTTTGGAGGGAACTTTTCAAATTAAGTGGGACTCAATTGCGAATGAGCACAGCATACCACCCTCAATCGGATGGCCAGACTGAGGTGGTTAACATGGTGTTGCAGTAATATTTGAGGGTTTTCTGCCATGACCAACCAAAACAGTGGGGAAGACTATTACCTTGGGCTGAATGGACTTATAATACCACTGTTCACTCCACAACTGAAATGTCTCCTTTCCAAATTGTTTTTGGCAAACCACCTCCGGCTATACCTTAGTATATCTTGGGTTCTTCCTCGGTTAAAGCTGTGGAAACAGAATTACATACTCGGGATGAAGCCATTAAGATCCTACGACAGAAACTACTCAAAGCACAGGAGCAAATGAAGTTTTATGCTGTCAAGAAACGTCGAGATGTTACATATAATGTGGGTGATTGGGTGTATGTAAAACTGAGACCCTACCGACAGGCATCAGTAGCTAATACCAAAAACCAGAAGCTTGCTAAACACTTATATGGTCCTTTCCAGGTGTTGGAAAACATTAGACTAGTGGCGTATTGGTTGGCCTTAACTACTACTTCTAAAATTCACCCAGTATTCCATTGTTCTAAACTAAAAGCACATCTAGGTGTTCCTCCCCTGGCTGCAGTTGAACTACCACCAACAGATGATCATCATCAGTTACTGATTTATCCACTAGCTATCTTGGATCAAAAGATTGTGTGCGAAAATGGTGAGGAAAAGACACTGGTTTTGGTCCAATGGCAGGGGCTTAATCCTGAGGAAGCTTCGTGGGAATGTTTGAAAAACTTGCAAGAAGAATTTCCCAACATCCACCTTGAGGACAAGGTGACTCTCACTGGGGATGGCAATGATAGGAATAAAACCAAGTGTGTTAATGGGCCGAATGTAACTAGTGAGGAAAGGAATATAACAAGACCGTATAGAAAAATTAGAAGGCCTCATGGGTGGGACAAATATGCGCACTAGAGAGGAAAGAGTCTGTTAGCATAATTCTGTTAGGGGAAGGTTGCATGGGAAGATAATAGAATGCATGAGGGTCAGTAAGAATTAGTTATAGATCCACTATTTCAGGGGGTTCAAGGATTGTATCCTTTATATAACTAGACTGAGAAATAATACAAGGCAGAGAAGAATTTTGTCATCTATTTCTTTCTTATTGCTTCTGGAGGTTCCCTGACCTCGAATCAGGTGTTTTTTTTCCTTGATTATTATCCTTGTTCATAACAGACGCTTCTGGGAAGGCACTGCAACTCTTCCATTCTGCTTCATGGGCACTAGCGCTGCTGCGCTTGGGTTGTGGGAAATGCGCGCGCAGGCACTCTAGGAGTTGCGGTGCCTCATTGCTATTCTGCGCATGCAAGAGGTTCGTACAAGAGAGCGGAGGCGCAAGAGGGAAGGCGACGCGGTGCTGCTTCTCTGTCTTGCTGGCACTGGAGCGCCTGTTACTCCGCCAATTCGCGCAATTTGTCATCAGTGCAACACCACCACACTTAGAATTTGTGCCTTGCAAAATTTTAGAAAATTTGCCATTGAAATTGCGCCTAGTAGCTAGAATTAAAATCTAGAAAGAAAATATAAAGCTAAATAAATTTAAATAAATGCTAAAAACTCTTGGGTTACTTCCCAAGTAGCTCTTAATTTATAGTATTCAACTAGATTATCTCTGAGATTCTTCAATCGGGATCCATAAAAATGATAGTGGACTTTTGAAATTTTGCTCCACCATCTCCATGAGCCTTTGATTATTGACCATTCTCCTTTAAACTCCAAGGCTTGTTTCCATCTCCAAAGCAATAAGATTTATTGAGGTGTTCCAAAATGATCTTTTTGAATGAGGGCTTCTTCTTCTTCCTTTTCTTATGAGGGTCAACTCTAGCCAATGGCCCAGCCACTCTCTTTGTGGGGATTGTCTCATCTTGGACCTCTAAATTAGGTGGCTTTTCCTTATTAGATGTTCCCATAGTGTGAGCTTCAATTGGGTCTTTCAATTTGGTGCTTTCATCTATACTGTCAATTTTAAAGCACACACTTACTTCATTTGGGTGCTTTATTTCCTTGAAGACTTGGAATGACACTTGATCCCCTTGCATTCTTAGAGTAAGTTGCCTTTTTTGCACATCAATGAGAGTTTTTCCAGTTGTTAAAAATAGACGACCAAGAATGATAGAGATTTCTTGGTCCTCCTCCATGTCAAGCACAATGAAGTCCGCTAAGAAGATGAACTTATCCACTTTCACCAATACATTCTCGAGGATTCCCCTTGGATACTTGACCGATCTATTCACCAATGTTAAGTAGATGGAGTTGGGTTTTACTTCTCCTATACCTAATATCCTAAAAACAGAAAGAGACATAAGTTTAATATTAGCACCAAGATCACAAAGTTCCAGCAATTTGACAGAAATAGGATATTTGGACAAACTATTTACACAAATGGAGCATTATTGAAACTATTTACGTAAAATGAGCACTTTTAATTTTTTTTATTAATATATGAATCAGAGTGGATCATGTTTTTGCTGGTGTAAAACGTGTATGAACCAATCACACTTTAGGATAATTTTTCTTCAATGCGTGATCACTGTTCATAGAATTTTCAAATAAAGTTACGCTTTTCCCAAAGCAATCACACTTTAGCAATATGAATCACGGTTTACAGAAAGGGATCACGGTTTAACAAAAAAGAGGTCATGATTTTGGCTAAAGAGAGTCACAGTTTTGCTTTGAAGTGGATCACAGTTTTGCCTAAAGCGTGACCCTAAAAAAGCCAAAACCGCGACCCCAAATAAGCCAAAAACGTTTGCCTTTTCCTACCTTATGTGTTATCACTGATCAGCTCTACTTTACAGGCCCTTAACAAAAACATTTTAAACTGCATTTTATCATGAAATAAAAACACGAGTGATCACCTCCATTATTCTCTTTAATCCCGCACATATTGATTTAACACAAAATGGTCTCACTCGTCAGACTCAACCAAAAGAAAAATAAGAGAAAAATTAAATTTTTTGAACACACAAATTCACACACATGTATAAATCTTTGAATTGGAAAGAAATCAATAATACAATTTTTTAAAACTTAAAATTTTTAATTCTTGTTCTTTTAAAAAGGTTCAAGACCCCACAAGTTGTCGATTTGAAGCAAGAAAATTTGGTATGAAGGGAAGGATTTAGTTATTTAAAGGCCAAGTGTTTCTCATTCTCAGCTTGCAAGTTCCCATGCCATGGAACCATTCATGAATCCCAACAACATTTAGAAGCTCCAACATACATGCTTCATACTCCTTATAAGTTGTAAACCTCAGCACGTCAACATCTCCCACTAACATTCTGTATATATTCTAGAGACAGAGAGAGAGAGAGAGAGGAAAATGAGAAAAGTGATGAGATGCTTAACACTCTCACTCTTGATTCTTATCTCTTTGTTTTACCCTTTAGTTTCAGACAGCACAGATTCATTTTTGTTCGGGGGCTGTACCTAACAAAATACTCACCCGATTCCCCCTACCAGCACAGATTTATATGACTTTGGATTTTTTAGGCTCACACTTTAGGAAAAACTGTGACCGACTTCAAAGCAAAACCATGACTCCCTTTAGCCAAAATCGTGACCTCCTTTTTGTTAAATCGTGATTCATATTGCTAAAGCGTGATTGCTTTGGGAAAAATGTAACTTCATCTGAAAATTCTGTGAACAGTGATCATGCGTTGAAGAAAAATTACCCTAAAGCGTGATTAGTTCAGACACATTTTACACCAACAAAAGTGTGATCCACTCTGATTCAGATATTAATAAAAAAAAAATCAAAAGTGCCCCTTTTACGTAAATAGTTTCAATAGTGCTCCATTTGTGTAAATAGTTTGTCCAAATACTTCATTTCTATCAAATTGCCCAAAGTTCCTTACCTCAAGGAACTTCGAGAATTGTTTGTCTAGATTTTGCTTCTGAAACTGGTGAGGGAATGACCCTTGCGGCTTATATGGTGGAAGATTGTCAGGAAATAGTATGGACTTATATTTCTTCACCTCCCATTTTTGAACTCCCTCAGTTGGTAAAATAGCTTCTTCTTTTGCTTCAAGTGTTTTGTCTCCCACTAGGGCTTTCTTCTCAGGCACTTCCACCACTTTGCCATTCCAAAGAGTTATGACATTCACGTGCTCCCTAGGATTTGTTTTTATGTTACTAGGCAATGTACCTTAATCTCTGGAGAAGAGCATATTAGAAATGTGCCCAACTTGCACCTCTAAGTTGTGGATGGAAGCAGCTTGATTTTGCAAAATAGTGGTGTTCAATGTCAATTAGGCAAAGGAGTCTTCTAATGAAGCTTTAGGTGGTGGTGGCTGAGCTTGGAATCTGCGTGGGTTAACCACATTTTGAGAGTTCTTCCAAGAGAAATTTGGGTGGTTTCTCCATCCCAGATTATAAGTGTTGGAGTATAGTGTACCTTGCTTGTTAAAATTTCCTACAAACTGAGTTTCGTCAAGAGATGGTGGGACATTGGTGTTCATCACTGGATAATCTGCACTAGAATGATTGCCATGACACACTTCACATGTGGCTTGGGGAGTATGGATAACATTGGCTATAAGGGTGGCCAAATGCTTTGGAATAATGTCCACCTTGACAGTGAGGGCTATGATGGGATCTTCGACATGCATCTCATAAATTTTCTTGGTTGGTCCCCTTTTAGAAGGCCATTGGCAAGCATTTCCTGCCATTTGATCAAGTAGCTTGAATGCCTTTTCATCAGTTTTCTCCATCAATGACCCACTTGCTGGAGCATCAAGTAGATTTCTTGTGGACCCATTCAAACTATTGTAGAAAGTTTGAATTTGCATCCACTATGGTTAACCATGATGTGGGCACTTCCTCATTAAGGCCTTGAAGCGCTCCTAGGCTTCATGCAACCCCTCTATGTCATGTTGCACAAAGATGTTAATGTCATTGTGCATCTTGGCGGTTTTTCCTGGTGGGAAATATCTTGCCAAGAATTGCTTAGCCATCTCATCCCATGTACTAATAGACCCCTATGGTAGAGAATATAGTCAATTCCTTGCCTCATCCTTGTCACAACGTACCCAAAGGTCACTACAATGTGGATGACAGACTTAAAGAAAAAGATTAGTTTTCAAAAGAAAACTTGAAGTCGCCACCAATTGCATTAGAAAAATGGGGGACAATTGGAAAACCTTTTTTTTTTCTAATAATAATAATAAAAACAACGGTCTGTGAACCAGAAGAGTTCAGGAATCTGTTTATGCGTGGGAAAGATGTTAGACACTCCATAGCATCCGTCTAAAGACAGTTACCCTAAATTAATTGTGCAAATATCAATATGGCCAAAATGTGTATTTTATTTACCCAAAAATAATAAATATATTACAAGAATATCTGACAAAAATAAGAACAAAGAATTTAATCATGCAGTGCATGATTTCTCTACCGAGACCTAAATCCTTCCACCCCTTCATCGCATAAAGCGACCGTCCAGGGTAGTGCTACCTTCACCTAGGTCGAATAGAGAAAGACATCTCATATAGGACTGACTCACCCTATCCTTCCATGATAAGTGAAGGGGCATATGGATACTAAGCGACACAAATATATTTCTTATATGCAGTGCAAATGCATGATTTTAAATATTACAAAACTTGTCTCAAAATCTAGGTGCCAAAAAATCTTAATTCACATAAAAAAAAATGAGATAAATAAAACATCATTCTTGCTCCAAGCTTGCAATTAGGCATCTTCCGGTTGGACCTTCCAATTTGCTCATACTCATAATTACCATGAGTTGTATCCAAAGATGCTCATTAATACACCAAAACACAAGTTAAGCAAGACTTAAAACTTAAAAGAAATATGCCTAAGTGACCTACACATTTAATCTCCACATGCTTCAAAGGGAATAATCCAAAATCATCCAAAAATGCACAATCAAACCCTAAGCACCCCTTAGAATAGTGCAAACAACACATGAGAACTAAACCCAAAACAGCCCCCAAGTAATATTCAATACAGCACCCAAACTAACCGAGTAAATAGCCTCCAAAACAGTTAAAAAAAATGTAGGTAATAAACCCCAAACAGCAGGCCGAACAAAACCTTAAACAATTGACAAAAAAATGAAAAAATTATGAAATTTTTACAAATTGAATATATACATCTTATGGTTCCAAAGAAACAAGAAACACTTAAATCGGAGCTCTATAGCTCCAAAAAGAATCAAAAGGCTACCTGCTGTCCAAGATAATCAACTAACCTGACAAAGCAGAAAAACAACCAACTTTAAATGCAAACTGGGAGCAAAGTAGACATGAAAAAAATCTGAAAATTACACACATATAAGAAATACATCTTAAGATTATAATGAGATGAGAATCATTCAATTCGGAGTTGTATAACTCCAGAAAGAAATAAAAGGCTACATGCTGCCAGAGAAGATCAACAGGCTTGACAGAGCAGAAAAACAACCAACTTTAAAGGCAAACTGAGAGCAGAGGAGACATGGAAAAATCTGAATATTACATACAATGAAGATACATGTCTCCCAGTTCTAATGAGACCAACAATGCTAAATTTTGAGCTTTGTAGCTTCAAAAACAATAGCTTAGGTGTAGCATAGAGAAATGACTTAAGTTGGTATCTCATAGTACAAAAGAAACAATAGCATAATTGTTGCATGAACATTTATCCATCAATTAGAACCCATGCCTTGTTACCACTACCACATCAAATGAATGATTAAACAAAAAATATGAAGTTAAATTCACAAGAGCATCATGATAGCTATATTCTTCAAGTTAAAGTAATCATAGGAAACCACAAGTATCAGCAATGCCAAACGTAAATGAGAACAGCCAACTTTTATCCAATGACAATTAACTATTAAGCTTAAACTCTAACTTCTCAAGGTTGCACAAAATCATACCAGCACATGAATGCAAATAATGGCAGGAACACCAAGCTTCAAGAGAATTGGCTAGCAAATAACACCTAAAGAATGATCAAACTCCAATTCAATCCCTAAGTAGCTACTTGCAGCCACTAGTGATTACAGAACTTAATGCCAATCTCAAATTGGTTTGAAATACCACTACTGCCCTTAAAGGAATAAACAATAACTTCAAGACGACATTGCAGCTATGAAGCATTGTTTTGTGTCATACAAATCAAGAGAACAATAGCGAAGAATTGATAGACAAATGAAAGCCACCCCCCAAAACACCTAAAAGTCATGCATAGTTCTGCAAACAAACATCTATTTGAATTAACAAAGCAGAACCTTGCATTTAGCAACAAATAAAGTCGCATCACTCATTTAAAGAGAACAAAATCCAATGCAAATTGCTTAAAATGATAAGCTGAACACCTTAAAATGGTAAGATAGAATGAACAAAATATGACTTATCATCCCAGCATCCAAAAATCAAGCAAAAAATAATAATAATTAACACATGTCCACTTAAATTGCTCCTAAAAGACCGAATAACAAGGAGCCCCTTCTTTCTTCTATATACACAAAAATATGCAAACATAGAAGTATCCAAAAATTGATTCTCACTTCTACCCAAAAAAAAAAAAAGACAAGTGCTAGACCAAAAACAAAACAACACAAGGAAACTATTTGCAACTCCTTTATCAATTAGAATCCCACCCAAAGATTTCAGAAGAAGAACGACCCTGCATTCCCACTCAGCAACTAACAAAATTTCACCATATCAAAATAATACTCATGTACATTAACAAATGAACACCAAGAATCTATAGCATCACTATTTTCCCAAAGATAATGAAATTATATGCATGAATCAAATTCATGAGAGCCTTCAATAGATTAAACAACCATAATCATTTCAGAAAAGATATGCTTTCAGCTTCTATGCTGCTCCTCCTCACTTTGTTTCTAGCTCCAGAACTTCTTCCTCTGCCTCTCCTCGGTTGGGTTTCTTCCCTTTCTCTCTATTCTCCTTTTTGCTTCTCCTCATGCACTCTCCTTCTTGCTTAGTTGGTTCTCTCCCCTCTCTCTCCAAGATATTTTCTCTTCTATATTGGTTTCCCAATCTGCCCTCTAACTGCTGCCCTCTTTTTTTTTTTTTTTTTTAATTTGCTTTGTTTCTTTATTTGCTTACTTATTTATTAAAAAAAGAGGACAATTCATAGCTTGGACCAATGGGGAGAGAAGGAAATCTATTCCTTGCTCTCCTATTGGCTCACTTAGATTCAATGATGCAATATTTATTCACAAAACTTATTTATATTTTTTATCTACTATTTACAAAAATTTAAAAATAAAATATGAGCCAAATGAGCTCAAATAAAAAATGAGCTAAGTTGACAATGAGTTGGGCTTAGGATTTTCTTAATTATAAATCCCAAACAAAACAAAAAAAAAACTAATTAGAAATTAAGAATTTATCTTTTTTTTTTTCAAATATTTTTTACACCATGAAAAGATCCGAACAAAATACGGTGTCTACAATGGGAAGACAGGTCAAACTACTTAATGATGTGGCATAAGTTACATATTTAGCAGTTTTTTATGAAGAAAAAAACTAATGTTTGATGGAAAATAATAACAAGAAAAAAAAAATCCAATGTTTGAGAAAAAATAATAATAAGATTATATATCTCTATGTAATGCATGAGACTATTATTCTCAATATCTTTGCTTTTCTTTCGGTTGTCCTTTATCTAGAATATATTGGTCTTAGAAATACTTATTTTTCTTTCTTTGTCCCTTCTACCCTCTGAAACAAATCATTGTTGGGAAATAATTATCATGATGTTGTTGTTGTCATTGTTGTTGTGCAATTACTCTAAGTAACCATTTCTTTTGTTAATAAATTTATAGAAAAGGGGTTTTTAGGAAAAGAAAACTTGGATACCAAAGACAGGTATCCTTTACCTATTTATTTTTTTTGTTAAACTGAAATATATTAAAGCAAATAAAGACACATTACAAAGTCTAGGGAACAAAGTTCCCATTACGTCAGCGCCAAAACAAGGAAGGATAAAGTTCAGAACTGAATTAAAGATAAATAGGTCTTCATGCATGCTGAGACCCCTCTCTTGGCTAAGCCATAAGCCACTTGGATGCCTTCTCTAAAGATGTGTTTAATCTGGACAGCTTGTAGCTTCTTCATCAGCAACCTGTGTTGGGAAAGGATGTACACAGCGGAATAATAATATGTAAAAATTGAAAGAACCTTTCCCTGCTTGAAAGAACCTTTGAGGAGCTAAAATAATATAGAACTGCACAAATAAATAAATACAGGAGAACACACAATTTTTAATGTGGAAAACCCCCTCAATATGAGAGGTAAAAACCATGAGACCTAGTCCAAAAAAAATTCCACTATCAACTGATCAATGAGTACAGCAAAGAGTCTCTAACAATTTATCATGACTCAATTCAGCCCCTACTCACTCTCAACAAAGTGAAAAACTCACTACAGTGTCAATGCACAAAAGTAAGCCAACAGTATAGAAACCTAGCCAAAAGAGAAGAGAAAAAATAATTTGATTATATAGATAAAAGACTCACAGTGACAAGAATAACATACTGAAATTTCATGAGAATCGGAGCACAAATGATCCTCCAATCAAGAGCACAAAGTGAGGAAAAATGTCCTCTTCTTTCTTCTATTTTTCTTTACCATGCGGCGGCTTGCAAAACTAAAAAGAAAGTGACACACCCACGGAAACCCTTTCTTTTCTTTTCTTTGTTTTCTTCTTTTTATTTTATTTTATTTTAAATGATGTGGGCCACTTGAGGAGGACCCACAATAAACTCCCCCTTCGACTCAAGTAGAGGCATGTGCCAAACTGGCACCCACACAACAAGCTTCAAACTTCTCCCTAGGTAGAGACTTTGTCAACATATCTAAACAATTGTCATTTGTATGAATCTTCTGAAGCTCAAGTGACTTAGAGTCCAAGACATCTCGTATCCAATAATACTTCACATCAATATGCTTAGTTCTACCATGGAAAGTAGGATTCTTGCTCAAATGGATAGCACTCTGACTATCACAATACAAAATATAACTCTTCTGTGTAGATCTGAGCTCACACATAAACTTCTTCATCCAGCTTCTGTGTAGATCTGAGCTCACACATAAACTTCTTCATCCAGAGCAACTCTTTGCATGCTTCAGTAACGGCAATAAACTCAACCTCTGTAATAGACAATGCAACACACTTCTGCAACCTGGATTGCCATGCTACAGCTCCCCCTGCAAAGGTAACCAAGTAGCCAGAAGTAGACTTTCTAATATCCACATCCCCAGCCAAATCTGAATCTGTGTAGCCATAAAGAACAGGTTCACCAGTTCCAAAACAAAGTTTCAGACAAGAAGTACCCCGGAGATATCTCATAATCCACTTCGCAGCATGACGGGTGCCGAACCGTACAAAATTAAACTACTAATTGCAACTAAATTGTAGTATAAGATGCAACTAGTGTCGTCTCCCAAGGATTCACCAGAACAATTACTCTAGTAGGACTTAACTTAAGCAAGAACAGAATAAGGGGAGTTTGTGTTGAATGCAATATACTAAGAATTAAGAAAGCAATAAACTGAATTTATCAAATAAGATAAAATGCAATCAACTCAAGTAGGCAACCAAACCTTAATCCATCATTGTTAACTAAAGATAACCTAGATTTGTTTTAATTCTTGCTTAAATGTTACCTGGAACCCTTAACAGTAACACTTAAAATTCCTACTGATTTACCAATCAGGATTCAATTAATCATGGAATTAAGAATCTAAGCAACCGCTCTATAGCACTAAGTCCGAATTAATTTAATAACCGAATTGTCCAAGTTAACCATATATTAAAAACCTTTAACATATGATTAGCAGTTTGATTACTGTGATAAATCTAATCAACCAATTTAAATTCATATAAAGCATGCATGCAATTAAAATACCATTCAATTACATGAAGATGAGAAGAAGAAGAAGACAATCAAACTATATTAAATCAAACCCGGTTGAAGCACATGAACTCTGGATTATTAAGTTTGGCTCCTCTTGAATTGATTACAAACTAACTTAATCCTCCATGAAAGGCTTAAACACAAGGCAAAAGTCTAAAACTCGAACTCAGAAAACAGGAGGCAGCAGTTGTAGCTCAAGGTAATTTTGTATCTCTTATGGTTAGTATATTTTCCTCAACAACTTGAGAATAAATACTAGCTGGCTGTCTCCTCTAGGTTTCCTAATTACAAAATAAACCTAGTTTCCTAAATTATTAATAGTAAAAATGTGATCAAGCCCTAGTCCTCAAATTGTCTCCTGCATCAAAGAGAGAAAGATCAGAAACATTAAATGTGGCACTCACATTATACTCACCCAGAAGATCTAGCTTATAGGCATGGTCATTAACTCTTGCTACTACTTGGAAGGGACTGTCTCCTCTCGGAAGTAGCTTAGATCGTCGTTGAACTAGGAATCCCTCCTTCCGCATGTGAAGCCAAACCCAATCGCCGAGTTCAAAGATGACTCTCGTCTGCCCTTTGTTGGCACTTGTTGCATAGTGTTCATTTCTCTTCTCAATTTGTGACTTAACCTTCTCATGAAGTTGCCTCACTTGTTTAGCCCTTTTCCTGCCATCTAGGTTAGCACAATGTTGTATAGGCAATGGAATTAAGTCTAATGGGGTAATGGGGTTCAAACCATAAGCTACCTCAAAAGGAGAACACTCCGTAGTGGAATGCACAACTCTATTATAAGCAAACTGATAAACGCAATTTTTATACATTAGTTAGCCCTCATTTTTAGTCTCTTAAACTAGTAGTTAACCCTCATATTTAGTCTTTTAAACCTATTTTGGGCTGAATTCAGTGGGCTTGGGCCACATTTCATGAGTTTGGATCCAATTGGGCCTAAATGTATTTTTCAGCAATACTGGTCATTTTATGCACCCTCTGTTTTTCATGCATAACTTGAGTTCTGGACATCTAATAATTTTGAATCTTACCTTGTAGGAAAGCTAAGAGAAAGCTCTACAACTTTGATTCAGAGCTCCAAGTCTAATTTGGATGTCTTGTTGGTCATATGCAGCCTGGAAGCCAGAGAAGAGATGCTGTCGCAGGATCTTGACCCGCATGCAGTGCTTGGACCATAACTTGAGCTGTAGGTGTCGTATGGACTTGAAAATGGTCCCATTGGAAAGCTAAGGCTTCAATTTTTATGACGACCGATTCACCGAATTGTATAGTTTAGATGGTCTTATTGCCTATCGAAGTTAGCTGATGGTTCCAGAGACCTGTTGGCACTTAAATGGGCCTAACTTCTTCATTACAAGTCCAATTGAGCCCAAACTATAGCCCAATGAAAGCTAAGGCCCATGGGAATAAGTGTGCCCTAAGGGAAGTTTGGGTGTGCATGTATTTTTGGAAGTTTATATGTTCAGAAAGAGGCAGCTGAAATGCATTACGATATTTTGTAGACAACTTTTCTTGTTTTCTTAGTCTCTAAGTTTTCTCTCTAGATATTTTGTAAACTTGGTTCCTCTTGTTCATGGAGGGCTGAATACTCAAATCAATCCAGGTTTTGGCTGTTCTGATTATTAATTTTGAGATTATGCTTTGATTGTTATTCATTTAGTGGTTAATCTACTTCTTTCTTTTCTCTGAAATATTCTGTTTGAATTGCTTAAATTCGGATTTGGATTTTCATGTGTTAATTGCTTAATTGCATGTGATAAAAGAGGAAATTAAAGGTTAATCAATGTTTCTAAGCTTTTGGACGGATTGTTTACCCTTGGCTGGATTATGGACTTAGGTAAAACTTGATTTGAATGAGTGCTTAATTCATTTAGTCTTAGTTTATCCAAATTCAAGTTGCTTGAGGCTTTTTGATGTGTTCTAAGGCCAAGAACTAAGTTAATAATTGAATGGATTATTTGAAATCAATGATGGATTAAAATCAGAATTAGTTATACTTGGATTGGTTGTTTTCCTTAAGGTTTATCACTTTTAAATCACTTTCTATTGATCACTTATACAAACAAAACCCCCCTTGTTTATATGTTCCTAAATTTGATTCACTAATTAGAGTAATCATTTAGTTCGACTTGGTGTTGCCTTATGCTACAAGTAGTTTTGGTAAACCGACTTTAAACTTTCACTAATTTGGAGAGCCTCGGTAGCTCATCAATGATGTACGGTGGGCTTCAAGAGCATGAGGAGAAGGCAAGGCAGCAACACTGAGATGAAAGGAATAATACGTGTCGTTGTTACTCAAGCCTTGAAGGAGAGGAGCCCCCTTGTCAAATCCTTGACACAAAAAGAAGAGGGAGAGAATTCAATACAAAATTGAGAGATAGAAATAAGATTATTTTTCATGGACAGTACACAATAGATATTTTTTAGATGAAAAGAAGTTTTTGGAGAAGAGAGTGTGGGAGAACCTAGGTGAGTTATAGACAAATCTGAGCCATTTCCTACTACACATGTGTTCATTGCCAAGGTACTCATGCTTAGTGGAGAGAGAATTGGAGTTGTTTGTGACATGATGGGAAGCACTGGAGTCAAGAAGCCAAGGATTATTGTTGAGAATAAGTTGGCTTCAGGAAGTTTCTTCGGACGGAGGTGGGGAAAAAAATTTGTAACATCTATTTCTTGTGTGGCTGGTTTATGAACATAGTTGACAGGTAACAATTTGTGTTTGAGATGTTGGAGAGAAATTATTGTTGGAGGTGTTATAGGAATGAGAAGTTAATTTACTGGTGGGATAGCATATTTTATATGGCAAGGGAGACTGTTTGGTGGAGACAATGGCAGTGAGAGGGATTGTGGTGGTGTTATCTATTTTGTGGAGATATCTCTCAAAATCAACCAATTTGTCAGGTAGCTTGACAAAAGTGATGGGAGAGTCTTTAGCTTGGATGAGACCAGCTATTTGCTTGAACTCGGGTCCCAAACTGTTTAGCACATAAATGACCAAGTCAAGCTCGCTAACTGGGGTGGAGATGAGTGCAATTTCATCTTCAAGATTTTTCTTGGTCTGGAGATACTGTGATGGATTGTGTCTCACAAGTGGTGGTGGAAAGACTTTCTTTCAGAGACATAAGACAGGAACAATATTGATTGTCAAATAGGTTCTTGAGGTAATCCCAGGCAGCTTTGGATGTGGTGGGCTCACCAAGAAGTTTAAGAACTTCTGGTTCAAGGGAAATAGTAATGGTGTGGAGAATGAATTTGTCTTGACGGATCCAAAGGTGATACTCAAGGTTTGAAAGAGCGATGTCATTTGAGACAATGGTAGAAGAGGAACAATAAGGTTGGTTCCTTCAAGGAAGGGCATTAGATCATGCCCATAGAAAAGGGCATCAATCAGTGTATGCCATGATGCATAATTCTTTTGGTTGAGTTTTATGGGTAGGTGGGCAGCTGTGAAGGAAACAAGAGTGGTGCCAGGATGATTCGCAGAAGGTGTAACAACAGCATGAGGAAAGGAAGAAGAGGAGTCGGTACTGTTGGTCATGGAGGAAAAAACAGAATCGTTGGATACATAGTGCTTGTTAACCAATGGGCTTTGATACCATGTAGAGGATAGGCCACGTAGATCAGATAGAGTTCTAAAACCAAACCCCAAGTATCATGGGCAGTGGGTGCACGTGAATTGGGTGTTGCATGGCTTAGAAGAAACTATCAAAGGGGTTGAAAAGATCATGCAAGGAATAAAAACACACTATCCACGTGTTGCATGCGAGGTTGCCCATTCAACTAGTCGTTAGAGATAGTTTAGGAGTTTGTTTTCCATTTCTATTACTTAACGTATTTGTTTTCACTAGCCAATCAGTTAGAAGGATTACACCAATGAATTATTATATATAATATATTACACAACTAAAAAAAATTCTGAAAGGGCCTCCATGATTAATTGTTCATAAGGAAAAAAAATAATTAAAAAAATAAAAATAAACAACCAAAATAATTTGCACAAACTTTTGGGCCACTAATACAAAACCATGGGCATCATGGTTCCAATTACAAAAATCAAGGATGCATACACAAGGCTGGTTCATGGGCATCGTGGGCATCAGTAGCCGGTAACAACACAAAAATCATTGCTTTCTTCATCTTTAAATGAATGGTTCACAGGCTGCCACATGCACAAGGTATGGATACCTTGCCTTTTATAATAGGTATGGAAAGCGTCGCCTATCTATTGAGATTATTTTCACGTATTGTTGTGGGGATATATGTGATTTTCTTTTAAAAAACTTTAAGATGCACCACCAGGAAAAAAAAAAAAAGTATGTTGAAATTGTATACATGAATTGAGAAGCCAAACTCTGTCTGTGTGTGTTTACTAGTTCAATTTGGAACATCCGTAACAATAAGAAAAATTTTCATAACAAATAGATTGTCACTTAATTTGCCGACCTTTTTTTTTTTTTTTTTTTTTTTTATATATATATAGCATACATGAATAGTTACAAAGAAATTCTCACATCAACTTCCATAATCAAATTGGCAAATGAACTGCCAATTTTTTTTAAGGAAATCGGCTGGTGAAGTGACAATTTCCTTTAAGAAATTGTCGGTCCATGAAGCAGAAATGAATTGTCAATTTCTTATGTGTCACTGAAAAAATAATTTCAATCTACTGTTTAGGGGGGAAAAACAACTCCATGAAAGAGGAATAGTTTCAAAAGGACCTTATCCTAATAAATAGTTTCAAAAATCACATTATTATGGTAAAAGAAAAACATTTATACTTTTTCATAAAAAAAAATTGTACTTCTAGATCTTTCACTGTATTTTATCATTACAAATAAATTATTAATCTATCTACTACCTTCCCTTGGGAAAAAATATTTCAAAGATTAAAAAAAAAAAAAAAAAGTACACTAACAAAAAAATTATTTTCGTGCTGTGCAAGGCCCAATATCACTAGGTTTAGTGGAGGAGACTCTCTCAGAAACTTGCATAAATATTATTGAGCCGCGCTGCTTTCTTTCATCAGTTCTACATCTAAGCCACAGAAAAAATGGAATACGAGAGGGGAATCAACGTTCAAGAGCTTCGTGAGAGGAGCTACAATTGGATGAGTAGAAAGATGCAATACGTGCAGGGCATCTACAATAAGGTCAAGTGTGTACTTGGTTTGGCTGAATCAGTCAAGGCAGATGAAATAAAGCGAATTCCTGAACTGCCACAGCCATGGCCACTCTCACGCTACAATGATTAGGTCGTGTTCTTCTTTATCAATGGTTTTAATGACCACAATCTTAACGTTTTTGTCATAGATACCATAGACGCTTGCATCTACCACGTTGTCGATTACTGTGCCAGTGATAGTGATGATTTCAGGGCAGTGATGAGAACTACCAGCCTGCCACCGGTGGCGGCACTTGTGGGTCCAAAATTTACATCTTTAGTGGTGACAATTCTCCCCAAAAGGTTTGGATCTGCGACATTACTCTCCCTGACCAGCATCAATGGCAAGTGGGTCCGGAATGCCTATTAATGGTGGAAATTATCGCAAGGGTTGGACCTTGGTGCTTGCGCTCAATCAAAAGCTCTATGCCCTCCGCAAGTTCATTGATAATGTTGAAAATGAAGATGATGCCTTAAAAGTCTTGAACCTAGAGAAAGAAGGTGAGGTGAGAGATAATTGGAGCTGGCAGAAACTTCCTTCTCCTCCTCATATTTTTGATAAGACATGGTGCTTCAAACGGTAGGCAATCGATGAGATGGAGGAGAACATTTATGTTCGAGTTGAAATTAAAGAGAAACTATGTGTGTTTGATGTGAGAAAAAATTCTTGGAATACTTACGACCGGAAAAGATGTGATGAATGGGAGGATTACCTTAAAACAGAACCCTTTGATTCTTTGCCTTTCAACTTGATGCACATAGGTTGGGATGGTGCTGCATATATAGCAGACGGTAAGCTTTTAACCTTACTGGTTCCTTACAACGGGCGCAAATATGGTTATGATAAAGAAGTGGAAGAAGCCCAAGTCGTTGCCTTACTAACCCCGGTATCAGTGGCTGATCGCAGTAAAGAGGTGGGGGAATACGTTGATGAAATGGATGACATAGTGCCACGGAGAAGTGTAAAGGGCTTGAAGCATGTCATTGGTCAGCTGCCTTGTGGCCTCCCTCTTTGGGACAAGTGTGGCTCTCTTATGACCGAGGAACACCAAGTTCTTCACGTGCGGAACATGTTCTGTTTGATTGTCTTCTTTCGTGAGAGCCTTGTGCACATGGAACAATTTGATGTTGATAGTAATGTTTGTGCTTGCGTCTTCGAACTCAAGGAGGAAGAACAGCAACTGGATTCAGCTGAAGCTAATTTGGGGTCAAGTGTGCTGGTTGCTCAAGGCATTCGCCACAGCTTCCACGGATTTGAGGGAATCAGTTATCATCGGTTGTTGGTTTGTGCTAAAATGTTCAATGCATAATACAAAACAATGGTATTTTCATTTTTTTAAGCTTAAAGTGTGCATGGTGTCTTCAGAAGTACATGTTAGCTTAATTTATTCCTCATTTTCTATTCTAATTTTAATTCTATGAAGCACCTATGATAGATTTGATAGCCATGGAAATAGGGAGGAATTGGAGTAACATCCAAATATCATCTTTGGTTATGACTTCTTAGTTTGTAGTCATTTCCTTCAAGCACTATCAAGCAAAGGGAGAATGAAAGCATTTTTGACCTGTAACAGAAGATCCTCTTTAGTTTCTGAATGTTTGTCAACATTATATAGATTTTGATTCATCCCAAGCCGATAGCTTTCTAGTAAATCCATTTTATATACCTATAAGAAGCTTTCATTATCAATCATTTGACTCGTCCACATTAATTTAAATTCAATTGAAACGATTTGATTAAACCAATTCAGATATAAAATTGCTTGGCTGCAACTGTGCATGAATTAACTTCATCAAAAGATGAACTCTCCACGGGACATGATATCATGATCTTGTCATGAGTCATGTGTGCCATCAGAAGGGAACAAAGGGCACTTAATTACAGATATTCCTTTAACTTTAGTAGATATTTTTCTTCCATAAAAAAAAAAAAAAAAAAAAGTAGATATTTTCTTTTAACTTTTTTGATGCATAAGGAATTTTTATCCTATTCTCTATGCTTCCGGTTAGTAGATATTTTCTGCCATAAAATGGCTTGTTGACTATATGTTAGCTAAATTAGTCAAGTTAGTTACATGAGATAGTGGAATTAGTCAAGTTAGTTGCAGGAGTAGTAGAGAATTTTAGAATGTTAGAGGATTATCTCACTAATAAGAAGTTACTGAAGTGTTTTCTCCATTCTTTTTCCTCCCTCTGTCTTCATCGTTCTCTTTCCTTC
Organism: Cercis canadensis; assembly: GCA_003255065.1. Lineage (NCBI taxonomy): Eukaryota > Viridiplantae > Streptophyta > Magnoliopsida > Fabales > Fabaceae > Cercis > Cercis canadensis. The sequence goes on from QAOA01005309.1 coordinate 246,887, forward strand.
CTCTACTGTTATCTCTCTCTTGCATCATACATTATAAGAATCCTTAGTCCAAATGATCATAATCTCATGTCTAATTTTCTTAAGTACTTTATTAAGCATAGCTTTTCAAAGTACTTTTTTAAGGAGAATCTGAAGCCGTTGTTATTTTTGGATGTAATTGTTATGAAGCACTTTTTCTTTTTAATTTTGACGAGTTGATGAAGAGGTCTTTTGCAAAATAAAAGCCATTTCTGGGTTGTGTTTCGATAAAAAGTACTTTACTTAAAAATGTTTTTTATTAAGTAGAGAGCATTTTTAAGTATTCTTTTAAAGAGAAGCTAAAATTGTCTTGTGTTTGGATATAATAATAGCTATGAAGAAATTTTAAACTTTCCCAAAAGCTTCAATTTCTGATTTTTTAAGCGTTTTAAGTTCTGTGAAGCACAGCTAAATATAAAAAATAAAAAAGAGACAATAGTAAATACATTAGTGAGAAATAGCATTTTCTTGATAAGCTCAAAAAACTCAATAATAACTTCTCCATCCACAACCATTAAATATGAGACAATCTCAATACATTAGTTAATCCTATTAGTCAACCTTCCATTTAATCCCTGCTTCCTCATTACAGCTAATAAAACACTCCACTAAACACGGTCATAGGCTTTGATCATACCTACCTTGATTGCCATATGTGTCTCCCCTTCTCATAGTCTTAAGAGTGTTCATCAATTCATGAGCAATCAAAATATTATCAGAAATAAACCTCCCATTATGAAGCCACTTTCAATAAGACTGGTAAAATTCCCAATTACTCCTCGTAGCATACAAACCACCGAAACTTGGGAAATTATTTTACATATAGAACAGAGCACAAACTCATTGGCTTCACTTGCGTCATGTCCCTAACTACATCCACCTTTGGAATAAGAAGGAAACAATAGTGTGATTTATATTTGAAGGCATTCTTCCACTAAAAAAGTAATTTCTCACAGCCACACATATGTCAGCACCAATAACTTCCCAAAAAGATTTGAACAAAGCTGCTATAAATCCGTCACTATCCAGAGCCCTAGTTAAGAAAGTAGAAAATGTAGCAAATTTAATTTGCTCAGTAGACACTGGTCAAGTAAGCTTTCTATTCATATCTGCTGTAACTTTCCTCCTAAGATCACCAATAACTGTATCAACATTAGGAGTCGTAGATGGGGATGATGATTGGAAAAACTTTGTGAAATAATCAATTCAATCTCTGCTACCTTATTCCTTCCCATCTGCCACTAACCCTGAGAATCCTCTATACCCAACACTGAATTTCTTTTCTTTCTCTGCATAGTGGTAGCATGGACCTATCCCCCTCACGCAACCATCTAACTCTAGATTTTTTTCTCCAGTAACTTTCTCCAATCCTCCATTCCTCTGAAAGCAATCAGTCAATCTCTTTAGAACAGTCTCTATCAAATGTAGCAGCATTGTTAAAACCATTAAGCATAGACGTGAATTGATTAATCTGACGTTTAGAATTCAGTTGACATGCATTAATTCACTTTACTCCATTGAAAACTAGCATGTCTGAAATTCTTCAACTTAGCGAAAATTCTAAAGCCGCTGAGGTCAAACTTTAGAAATTAAACTTTTAACATCTCCTAATTGAAGCCAATGAACCGCAAACTCCATTATGAGGAGTGTAAATTTGATCAACTGTAATGTAACATTCTATAGACTATTATCGAATAAAAAAAACACTAGCTCTATCTACTGAAGCAAAGCATACCATTAATTAGTCTTTTTGGCCAACTAGAACTATAATTTTTAAACACAACACACACCACATTTATTTCACATTATCTCCTAAAGGTAATAAAATAAAATATTCAGATTATCTCCTATAAGTTTAAGGTTGAAGTTTTATTTCTCGTTTGCTCAATATCCTCCAACTATAAAATTTAGCTTTGTATACCTCATTAAAAAAAAAAAAAAAAAAAAAACTACTATTATAAACTTTTCAAAATTACTCTTAGTCCAATTATTAGTATTTCTTCGAACATTGCATATGATTCTAGCAATATTTGTTGCTTCTCATCTCTTTTTGTCTTTTTCTTTTCTTTTACAGTGGTCTTTCTTTTTTTGGGTTTCTTAGAAGCTACACAACAGGGTAGCTTATCCCCTCCCAAAATCAAACCCTACCCACATCCAATGGAATTTAAACCCAGTACCTCTACTATCCATGGCAGAGCTTGAAGTAAAATCTTGGGGGGCCAAAGGGATATAAAAAAATTTTGGGGGCCATATTCAATTTCTTTTTCTTTTTTTTCTTGGAGAGGGCCTCAATCACTGGAGTCTCCTTCTAATCTCTGAAGTAGTCAACATCGGTAATGGATCACGTTAATTATTTGTACCAATAATAAATTTTGAGTTGATATATAGAACTTGGAGTGAGTCAACCTATCATTTGTTGTGTGAGAATGTGTATTGACACACATTAATGAATTCATAGTAGAACTTGTTAGCTTATATGACTCTCGGTAAATTAAGATTATGCCGTACATGAAAATTTATACAAGGAGTATATCTCTAAATATATAAATGACAACATTCTTTCTTTAATGTTTAGATGGTGTTACTAGCCTCTTCGGCAATAGCCTAGCTAGTAGTCTGAGCGCATCGCCACAATTGAGAGTCCCAGTTCTAATACCCCTTAAATGTTAGAAAAAAAAAAAAAAACAATGGTATTGTTCTTTCCTCTAAAATTTCATGTTTTTAATTGCAGATATATCTATTTGGCCTATTTTTTCTTTTATTTCCTTTTAATTGCAAATGAGCTTTTATTATTCTCCTTTTTGTCCTCTTTCATAGCTTTTTTCTTTTCTTTTTTAACTTCCTTTTAAACAATATATCTTAGTCACTTCACCAAATAATGTCACACGCTCAATCAAAATATTGTCACACCGACATATAGGATGTAGATTTTTGTCCCCCTCTAAAAAAGGATATAGACTTTTATCAATTGGATTGAATTCTTTCAATTCACAAACTAAATTGAGCAACATTGTTGTAGTTGAAATTAAGGAAGCAAATAGGAACATTCACAAAATTTGAGGCACTAAAGATGTATTTATTTATTTCCTATTGTTTTAATTTAAGAAAATCTCTAAGGTGAGAGATATAATGAAGATGAATTTGTTTAGTTCCTGTTTCACTTGTTTAGTTAGCAACACGAGGCAAAGTGAAATAAATTTTATTCATATATCCATATTTAAGATGAATTAATTAAATAGAAAAAATAGCCAATTTGAGACTAAATTAACATAAATGCTTTCTAAATTATAAGAAGTCATTGATGACAAGATAATAACTCAAAAGTACCAGAAACATGCCACCAATTTTCAATCCACCACTATCAGCCCAGTTTCAATCAGAGGGAGAGAAACTATGATTTCTCATTCTTATAGTCACAGCTGCTTTATGTACGTAGTAGAAATTAGATTTTATATAACTCAGAATTTAAACCAGAAAATACGAAAACCACCAAAACAGAATGGTATACAAAATTGCATCTCCACGTAACCAAATAGCTAGTTCAATTGCTTCAGAATATGATATCAAATGGTGACATTCAAACCCCATGTGAACGTAAACTAGAACATCCTATCAAAAAAACTATAACATCTTGCAGCTGAAACAGTAACAGAAAACCAATGGAAAACTTAAAACAGAACTGAAAAATGTCACTCTAATTCTATTCTATGCATCTGAGTCCTCCTTCGCTTCATTTACATCTTCCATATTTTTTATTTGTTCAATAACATCTTCTAATGTCTCGTGGAGACTCTTCTGTTCCTCGTTTTGAGGAGAGAAATCTGGAATATCCGAATTACCCCCAATGTCACTGGCTCTTTGATTCAAGATCGAGGATGCTGGTGCCAATCCAGAAACATTTTGGCTCGTGGAAGAGGGTCTCTGATTCAAGGCTGAAGATGCTTCTTCTTGCGTACCCAAGATGTTATCATTAGAAGAACCCATATTGGTACTGGCCATTTGATTCATGATCGACGGTTCTTGTGCCAATCCAGAAACTGGGGTTCCCTGATCACTTGGAAAGCTCTTATTAGGAACAGTTGAAGGACGCAAATCTTTGCCCATTACTGGGTCTCTTGGATTATAAGGGTATGGGTCAGAGCCTTGTTCTTGAGGCTGAGAAATGGCCATTCGTTTTCTTGATTGATCATTGACGTTAGTGGTGGCAGTGGGTGGTTGATGAGCTGCCGAGGCTCCTCAAATTAATTAAGTTTAAGGTCGGTTACCTAAGCTATTTGCAGCAAAGGGCAGCCCTAAGTCGAACCTAAGGATTGTTCTATTTAGTGAATCATATTAAGAAGCATGTAAACAGAGGGGGTTGAGTTTGGTTTAAGTGATTAACGAAAATTAATTATCAGTGGTAACCTAAAGGAAAACAACCAATCCAAGTCTTTACTAATTCTGATTTAAGTTCATCCTTGATTTCTAATGATCCATTCAATTATTAACCATGTTCTTGGCCTTTAAAACATATCAAGAAGCCTCTCAATGTTCTATGGATTCCACTGGTTAAGCAACCAGAATTCGGATTCAACTAAGACTAAATGAATTAAGCAAACATTCAAGTCTAGTTTTACCTAAGTCCATGATCCAGCCAAGGTGATTAATCCATCCAAAAGCTCAGAAACATTAATCAACCATACAATCCTCTTTTATCACATGCAATTAAGCAATCACACATGAAGATCCAATTCAAATTAAGCAATTCAAACAGAATATTTCAAAGGATTGAAAGAACTTTGATTAACAACTAAAAGGAAGAACAACAACTCATAATCTCAAAACCAATAATCAGAATAGCAAAACCTGGATTGATATGTTGGATTAGCCCTCCATGAACAAGAGGAGCTGAAGTTCTTACAAAATATCTAAANTATGATATCAAATGGTGACATTCAAACCCCATGTGAACGTAAACTAGAACATCCTATCAAAAAAACTATAACATCTTGCAGCTGAAACAGTAACAGAAAACCAATGGAAAACTTAAAACAGAACTGAAAAATGTCACTCTAATTCTATTCTATGCATCTGAGTCCTCCTTCGCTTCATTTACATCTTCCATATTTTTTATTTGTTCAATAACATCTTCTAATGTCTCGTGGAGACTCTTCTGTTCCTCGTTTTGAGGAGAGAAATCTGGAATATCCGAATTACCCCCAATGTCACTGGCTCTTTGATTCAAGATCGAGGATGCTGGTGCCAATCCAGAAACATTTTGGCTCGTGGAAGAGGGTCTCTGATTCAAGGCTGAAGATGCTTCTTCTTGCGTACCCAAGATGTTATCATTAGAAGAACCCATATTGGTACTGGCCATTTGATTCATGATCGACGGTTCTTGTGCCAATCCAGAAACTGGGGTTCCCTGATCACTTGGAAAGCTCTTATTAGGAACAGTTGAAGGACGCAAATCTTTGCCCATTACTGGGTCTCTTGGATTATAAGGGTATGGGTCAGAGCCTTGTTCTTGAGGCTGAGAAATGGCCATTCGTTTTCTTGATTGATCATTGACGTTAGTGGTGGCAGTGGGTGGTGACAACAACGTTGTTGAGGCGTCTTTAAGAGGTTGAGTTTGAGATTGGGGAGTGATGGTTGAGGAAGGAGAAGAGTCATGGAGAGGGAGTGACTCTACCGAGTCAGAATCTGAGTGTTCAATCTTCTTTCTTTTCTGGCCACGCGAGGTGTTAGCCTTTCCTGGAGGTGATGATGATGAACCAGCCATGGAGATGGAAGAGGAAGGAATTGCAAGAATGGAGCAAGATTCAATCAGAGTTGGAGAAGGTAAAGGAGAAGAGAGCAGAGAGTTTATGACTTATGAGAAGAGACTTGCAGAATCGTGCTCTCACTCTAATTTATACAAAGGACTGGGAGCCTTGTCAGCGAGAGGAGAGGAGAGAGGCTTTTGATCACTTTCGAGTTCGTTATTTTCTCGTTAACTAACTTTTTCTTTGTTGGGCGGCGCTTCCTATTCAACAATGTCAAGTGTGAACCCATCCCCTCTCCCAAAAAAGTAAAATAAAATAAACAAAATTTCTCTGCCTAATTGCTTGTTTAAAGATTTTGGAAATATTTTTGAAAAATCAATAATCAAAATGGTAACTTAATTTATGAGTGGTCTAAAATTTGAATATTTTTTTTTTAAAATAATAAACATTTTCAATATAGAAAGTTATGAATCAAGGTAGAATCGTATGATCCACAATCATTCCTAACTGCTGGTAAAGATAAAAAGGATCATCGTTATCCGCAGAATTACGAGACATCCATGGGTCTGTTGCATGTGTTCAAAAACGGAGTCACAATTGGTACATAATACAATATAACATGTGACCGTATTTTGGTTTTTAGTAATAACTTTTTCTGATATGCACAACATGCTTGAGATTCACATTATTTAATTTCACGATTATCTCCTGAAGTTGGGATTAGTCATTAAGATATATATGATTAGTCAATGCTTTTGATTTTCCATGTACTCTTGCTTATCTGCATTGTTGTGCAATCTAAGTGTTATATATTTCCATATCCAGTGGCCAACAAACTTGTAAGGAAAGAAGCTCTACCAATAAGTAGAACAGAGGCAAAAGGTGAAAAATATAATCGTTTTTTTTTTGTACCAATTATTTATTCTTTATTATCCAGCAGCAAAATCAACGACCACATTTTTTTTTTAACAAAAGAAAGACACTGCTTAATTTAAAGCAATATATCAATCTTAGTATTATATTGTGTAGGATCACAAGTCAAAGCTCGGGGGCATCCGTTACTTCCACCAAATTATAATAGCTGCTCTCAGTTTGTCAAGTTTGTATATCTTTCAATGTTGGTAATTCTTGGACAAGGTATGTCTGTGATGATCAACTCATGAATAAGTGGAGACACAGGATGTAACACAGCCGTGTCCACTTATGGAGCAAACTGTGTCACTTAAGCATCATCTCTGGAATGGACACACGGGATGTGACATAGGCGTGTTCACTTATGGAAAAGGCCGTGTCACTTAGACTTGGCATCTGGACTATCAACACGTGCAGGAACACGGGGCGTGTTCACTGGAGGTTTGGCTGTGTCACTTGAGGAGTCTCTGGAAGTCAGACACAGGATGTGACACGAGCGTATACATACAGAGGACGGGGGCGTGTTCAACAGACACGGCCTCAACCATGACTGTGTTCAAGATGAGAAATTGAAGTGAGCCTCTGGAAAACAGACATGGGCTCAGACACAGGCAAGAGACTTAGTGACATGGGGCGTGCCACTTAAGTGAAGTCCCTGGACCACAGACACGGGGTCAAACACGGGTAGGACAATTAGTGACACGAGGCGTGTCACTTAAGTGAAGTTCTGGATCATCAAGACACGACCTGAAACACGGCCGTGTTGAGGGCGTGTTGTCTCAGAAATCAATTAGTTAGTTAGTTACTGGTTATAACCGACTTGCAACTGATATATATATAAATATGTGATGTGTGAAGGGTGTGATAAGAGTTTCTAAACTTGTGAGAAATCAGAGAAGGAAAGAATCAGAGTGATTGAGAGAGAAAAGATAGAGTCAGGCTTGGGGTTCTAATTGCATATGCTGCAAGGTTCAAGAACTAGAACCAATGGGGATTCTATTGTAAGGAAGATCCAATCTTGTTGATGATAATTATAGTGGAATGCTCTCTCCTGTGGATGTAGGCCTGCTTGGTTGCACCATGTAAATTCTGGTGTTGATCTTCTTATTTGATTTAATATTTTAAGTTTTCTAGTTCACATTTGTGTTTTTCCAGTATTTGCTTCTGGTTTGTCAAATTGGTTGCATAGGTCACAAAATCTCTTACAATGTCTCTACGAACCTTTTCATTTTTCTTTTATTACAAATAAGAAGTCTTAAACTTTGTCAATTTTCTTATTTCTTTGGGTCATTTCTCACATCTTTATATTCAATATGGTATTTGTATTAATAAATCTGCAAATTAAGGATCAACCGGGTTAATTAAAAAAGATATGTAGGAAGAAGGAGAAGCACATATGATTTGCACAAATGATGAATGAACATTTAGAGAGAGCTTCCTTGTATGAATATCATGACAATGGGAGTTAACCCCCACGTAAAAGCCCTTTGGGCTTGAAGCATAGACAAAGCACAGGTTCACTAATATTTTGTGTTGAAGGATTTGATCTCCTGACTGCATAGTTAAAGAGGCTCTGATACTATGTTAAAAACTGGTTCAACTCAAATGCTTAAGCTATTAGGTGAAGGCTCATAAATAGTTTTATAACTAACACCATTTTCTTCTCTTATAGACACCGACAGAGAATATGAGACAGCGCCTTGTGTTTTTGATCGGGGGGGCAGTCACCTTTAGCAATATCAACAAAGAGCAGCAACCTTCCTACGTAAGAAAGGGCCAACAACACAACACCAATCAGAGATTGTTATTTAATTGAAGACTTAATTAACCCTCATACCAAACACATTCCATCAAGTTTTATGTTGTGCTTTATAATTAAATAGGCTGAAAAAGAATTGAAAAAAAAAATTCAATTCAATTCAATTAATAATAAGGTTTTATTTGCAGGAGATCAAAAAGATAAAAGTAGTTCAGATAAGGGGAAGAAGGACACTCGATACTAATCGGAGCAAAGAATGGTGTGACTGAAATGGTACAGAAAATCCTAGAATTATTTCCAGTAGCAGTTCACAACATGGATGAAGAGAAAAAGAACATAGTGCTATTTGTAGTAGAGAACAGGCTGCCAAGAATCAATTCAACCCAAAAGCTTAAGCTGTTAGGTGAAGGCTTAGAAATGATTTTATATATAACGCATCCTTGCAAGCAAAAGCCAGGAATAGTTTTATATTTAACACGTCTCCGCACGCGAAAGCACTTTGGGCTCAAAGCATGAACAAAGTATAGGCCCACTTATATCTTATGCTGAAATTTCAATCTAATTGAGAAAATGGGGGCAGAAAAATATGATCTCCTTACCGTTTTGTTAAAGAGACTATGATATCATGTCAAGAAACCATCTCACCTAAAAGTTTAAGCTATTAGGTGAAAGCTCATGAATGGTTCTATATCTAACATAGACAACCCCATGTATATCAACTCTTGCTCAAGAGGAATATCCTTAAAGAAAGTCTATTTCGGAAAGTGGATGATCAGGGAAACAGTGCACTGCACTCGGCAACCAAGCTTGGAGACTATAATCCTTGGCTCATTCTTGGCGCAGCACTTCAAATGAAATGGGAAATCAAGTGGTACGAGGTAATTACATGATTATATATATATAAGTCTAAAATCTAATTTGGGTTAGTTTTGATTTATAGTTCTTATAAGTTTCATCTTCAAACTTAATCTGGCTTCAACTTCATGATCAATTTATATTTTATTTTATGATATGGCCTTAATTAAAATGGTTTAATTTGATTTATACGTGAACTAATAGTAAGTGGGTACATTTTAAATTCTGAGATGTAGTTCATCAAAGACTCTATTCCAGCGCAATTTTGTTCGATACAATAGGGACAAGAAGACCCCAAAGGATGTATTCACCAAAACACACACGGAACTCATAAAAAGTGGTAGGGAGTGGCTGAACAAAACCTCGGAATCAAGCTTCTTGGTGGCGCATTGATCGCCACATCCACCACCGTCCCTAGCAATGTCGAAGAAAGCACCGGTAGGCCAACCTTGGAAAACAAGCCATCTTATTGTCTTTGCCATCTCATCTCTTTTGGCACTGTGCTGCTTGGTCACTTCAGTGGTCATGTTCCTCTCTATACTAACATCTTGGTATCAAGAATATGATTTTGGTAAAGATTTGCCCAGCAAGCTTATACTGAGATTGACTTTGTTGTTCATGTCCATTGCTTCCATGTTGGTTTCTTTCTGCATTGGCCATTTCTTTGTGCTCAAAGACAACCTAAAATACGTAGCGTTTCCTATATATGCTGTGACATCCCTGCCAGTCACGCTTTTTGCTATGGAAAAATTTCCACTTTACTTTGATCTTGTTTGGGCTACCTTTAAGAAAGTACCACAACGAAGCTTTAAGGCCACTCCACTCTAGTTAGTTGGACTTCAATTGCAATTTTCACCATTAGCGATTTTAGTGAACGAGAATATGTATTTGATTGAATATGAGAATGATTGTAAATTAAGACCTGAACATCTAGCATCTCTGTGTTCAAACATCTAGCATTTCATTATATACCAGTAATGGATTAAAGTCATCAATGTCATAAATTCATGATTAAGCAAAAGAAAAATGTTTAGAATAATAAATTAAAAGTATAAACAATTGAGGGGCAGCTAGGGTTTGAGAGAGAAGCTATCCCTTCTCTCTAAAGACTCACCCGTGGCTTCTCTATTGCCCTTAGGTGCGGATTTTTTCGGTAAGTTCAGCCATTTTCTTGGTCCTCCTCTTCTCCTTCTTGTAAGGTTTCCGTCTCCTTCTCTTGTTCCTTTTCTTGTGCTCCACCTTGGGGCTGCCGCTGCCACTTAATGCTGTGGTAGCCCTATTTGTCTATTTTATTCAATTGTTTCTATTTTTTGGGTGTTTTGGTTTGTTCTTTCAATAAGTTGTTCTAATCTGTCAGTTGTTTTTTACACACTCTCCATGTTCAAAGGAAAATCTAGTGTTCTAGGGGGTTAATATGTTAAATTCAACCTCTATTTTGGGTAGATTTCAAAATTTTAATGTCATATTTTATGTGTTCTGTAAAGACAATACTTCAGGTAAATCGAGTGTTTAACCTCGTTGTAGCACATTTGGTGTTTTTCTCCACCGTTAAACATGATTTGTCGTCGAATGTTAATGACCTCTGTTTTTCCAAGACCTGGAGTCATGCCTTTATCCGCCTTTTAATACAAGGCAAAAAATGTAGAAGCTTATTTTGGGGTATTAGCTTTTTGAATTTTAGGAAATATTGTATTGAGAATTTCATGTGTTATTGTTATTGTGTAAGTGCCAATTGGCTTAATACCATGAATTTACATTTCTGATAAAAAAAAAGTATAAACAATTAATTAAAAATGTAAAGCTCTCACAAGTGACAGCTAAAAGGCCTTTTCATCACAATAGACACTAAATAATCATTTCCAATGTGATGGAAGTTATATATTTATCCTACTATTTGTTTGATACAATAACTCTTTTATTTAGTATTATTTTTTTGTTACCCATGTACTCTTGGTTCAAACCCTAAGCAATTTTTTTTTTTTTCATTTCAAAGTAGTAAAGAGCTAATAGGATATAAAATTATCCCCATACTTCATATTTAAACTACAAAAAATGAATAAGAGCTTCTCGTTCACCATTAATGAAGAAAAGTATTAGTACATATTCAAAGGTAAACTGCATGAAACACAAGATGCTAGTTATGTCAAGCATGCTGGCTTTTGTAGAATACTTATTGCTTACAACATTTTGCTTGTCCTCAAGCAAAGAGAAAGAGACAAATTAAATTAAACTCAATAACTAACTACAAAGCAAAAAATTAATTTGCTAACCATATAGGCTTCAAAGATTTCTAATAAGCACAACTCCTAGAAAATTTTCAAGATAGCATGAATGTGTATAATTTCAACCCAAAGTTAATCTCATCTCAATCTCACTAAAATTTCTTGTGTGTGAATATAGCCCTTGCTTACTTTACTTTCTTTACTTAAATCAGATTATACAAATGAGCTCAACTAAATAAAATCTCAAACTAGAGCATTCAGACTTCCATAAGCTTGCTTTTTATGTCAATCTCCACTAATGTAGGCAGTTCACAATATAAGGATTAGAAGGACTTTTGATTTGCTTGTAATGTGTGACTGGGTTAAGGGTAGGATGATAGATAAAAATGTGGCTTAACTCACCCATCAAACAAATTCAGTTTAGAGCAAATTTCAGGAGCACCATTCTTTCCTTTCACTTTTAACTCCCCCAAACTTATTTTCTTCTTTACTTTGCCATCCACCAATAGAATTCTTATTTTTGGGCCACTACATCCCATACTCAATGTTTTTTAAGACATTCTTTTTCTTTTTGTTTCTTTTCAATATTTGCACAATTGTCTTTTCTTTTCATTGCAAAATATATTATTTTTTCTTTACAACAGGGATGTAACTCTTGAATTTTCATTCTCTGGTGGCAAATTCATTGAAATCTTCCTTTGCTTTTCTTCACCAATTCTCCTTAATATTCCTAGCTCTAGATGCTCTTAAGACTGAAAATGCATTTTAGGTGAAAGGTTCAAGTCAAAAGATCATACAAAGGGCTAGGATCAGTGTAGGTGACAGAGAAACAGGCTAAATTTAGCTCAATAGGGTATGCTAGAGATAAAATATCATACAACGGGATAGCTAGAAAGGCTCAAACAAAACAAAAATGGCCTAAATCATTTCCCTAATATTGCACAGCCTAGAATTTTTCCTCGACTGACAATCAAGCAAGTTCTAGCATTTTGTGAGATTTTGAAATGGCTTAATTCACATAATCATATCTAAGCATGCAAATTTCAAATAAACAGGGTTATGTGCTCAGTAATTCAAGAAATTCCAGTTAGAAAAAAATTAACATAAGAGTTCAAAACAAAAAAACACAAACATAAAATCTATCATTTTTCTAGAGCTGTAAACAGTGAAAATCAGTTTTATCATTAGCTTGAGGTTAACCATAAAATTTTTCACTCTATTCTACTTTACAAGCTAAAGAAAAACAAGAATTAAACAAAAAAGTTACCTAGAAAAGCACTTAAAGATACCCAACAAGCTAAGTACAATTCAATACAGCAACTCAGAAAATAATTTTCCACCCCAAAACTTAGAGGAAACATTGTCCTCAATGTTTAAAGTTAAGAAGAAAAAGATATGAGGACTACCCTGAGATGGAGGCGGATCACTCTGCATCATCATCATGTGGAGCTGTTGGGTGGCACACTTCAACTAACCCAATTTCAAGTTGAAATGGTCCTGAAAACTGAAAGTGTGCGTTTTAGCTTAATAGGTAGTTGTTGAAGTTTCTTTTCTTGGGCATAGTGACGTTGCCTTGTGGGCGTAGCAACACCCAGAGCTCGGATTGTGGACATTTGGAAAGATTTTTGGGCATTGTGACACCCAGTGCTGGCTTGATGCTTGATTTGGCTATTTCTTTCTAATTTTGATGGATTAGAGCCCCCAGATTTGATTCAAATCCATGAAAACAAATTTATCAAAAATAAAAGTTATGGATTCTAAACCTAGAACATAAAAATTAAACACACAAGCATGAAAATAAAATTAAACAACTAAACAAAAATTAAGAGAAAAGGTTAAAAAGATTGGGTTGCCTCTCAAAAAGTGCTTGTTTTATAATCCTCAGCCTAACTGTCTCTGGAAAAAATTAACCAGGATAAAAAATGAGAGTGGAGGTCTTCTGGAACTTTACTCCACTAGCTCTCTGAACATTAGCTTGTTGGCTGTTTTCTTTTAAGCTCCAAACTTTGTTTCCTTCTCCAAAGCAAGGAGATTTTCTTAGATGCTCCAAAAGAATCTTTTGGAATGATGGCTTCTTCTTCTTGTTTTTCTTATGAGACTTAGCTATAGGTATAGGTCGAGCCATTGGCTTCTTGGGGATTTTATCATCTTGGACCTCTAAATCAGGAGGCTTCTCCTGATTTTCCATCCCTATGGTGCAAGTTTCAATTGGTTCCTACAATTTATTGCTTCCATTTATAGTGTCAATTTTACAGCAGACACTCACTTCATCTGGATGCTTTATTTCTTTGAAAACCTTGAAGGACACTTGATCACCTTGCACTCTCAGAGTAAGTTGGCCTTTTTGCACATCAATGAGAGCTTTCCCAATTGCTAAGAATGGACAACCGAGAATGATCAGGATTTCTTGGTCCTTCTCCATATCAAGCATAATGAAGTCCGTTGGGAAGATGAACTTGTCAACTTTCACCAATACATTCTCCAGGATTCCCCTTGGATACTTGATTGCTCTATCCGCCAATGTCAAGGAGATGGAGGTTGGCTTTATTTCTCCTGTACCCAATTTCCTAATAACAGAAAGAGACATAAGGTTAATACTGGCACCAAGATCACAAAGTGCTTTAGCAAAAGATACATTGCCAATAGAACAAGGAATATTAAACTCCCTGGATCTGTTAATTTTGGTGGAAATTTCTTTTGTAAGATTGCACTGCACTCCTCAGTAAGTGTCACATTCTCATAATCCTCTAACTTTCTTTTATTGGAGAGAATCTCCTTCATAAATTTCACGTAGCTAGGCATTTGCTCCAAAGCATCTGCAAATGGGATGTTGATGTGCAACTTCTTGAACACTTCCAGAAATTTAGAAAATTGATTATCCAGCTTCTTCTTCTAGAATCTCTGAGGGAAAGGAAGAGGTGGAATGTAAGGTAAAGGATTACCTAGAAATAACTTAGATGTCTTCTCCACAAATTTCATTAGTGGTTCCACTAGGTTGCCTTGCTTTGTCTCAGGCTCAACTGACTTAATTGGTACCTTCTTCTTTAGATGGTTCATCTAAGGTCTTGCTATTACGAAGAGTAATAGCCATGACATGCTCTTTAGGATTCACCTCTGTATCGCTCGGCAAAGACCTATGTTGTCTGTTGTTAAGTATGCTGGATAATTGACCCACTTGTACTTCCAGGTTTCAAATGGAGGCTTCTGTTCTTTCCATAAACTGACTGGTGTTTATTGTTAACTGGGCAAGAGCATCTTCCAAATGTAGATACTGTATTTTGTCTGGGTTTTTCTTTTGATTTAAAAATATATAAAAATAAATAAAAAGAGACAAATTTTTAATTTCTAATTAGTATTTTTTATTGTTTGGGGCTTTTGTGATTAAAGAAACCCTAAGTCCAATCCATTATCAACTAAGCCCATTTTTATTTAAGCTCACTTGGCCCATTTTTGTTGTTTTTCTTAATTATGTAAATAATGAATAAAACATATAAATTTATTTTTGGCATCATTGGATCTAAAGGAACCAATAGGAGAGCAAGGAATGGATTTCCTTCTCTCCCCATTGGTCCAATCTTTGATTTTTCTTTCTTTTAATTGAATAACTAAACAACTAAATAAAGAAAACAAATAAAAAAAAAAAAGGAGAAGGAGGCAGAACCAATTCAGCTAAGCAAGAGGATAACCCATTCAGCAAAGAAACAAGCAGAGAAGGAAGAAGGAGCAGAATTTGTTCTTGAGCAAAGGAGAACCATTCACAAGGAAGGAGAAAGAAAAGTTGAAGGTGGAGTTTAGAATCAGAGCTTCTTGGCTCCAAGAGGTTAGTTATCTATCATTTATGCTTTCTTGTTATTTAGATTTCATTAAATCTGAAAATTAATAAAAAAAATTTTGGAAATTGTTCTTCATTTGTTGACTCTTTGATCTTGTTGAATTCATGTTTCTAGGTAGATTTTTGTTAAGTAAGTGCTTGATTTCAATTGTTTCCTACCTATTCTTCATTTCCCCTCTTGAAATTTCATGATTGGATGATTGTATAGGGAGNCATCAATAAGTAGATAATCTTTCTAAGCTTTAAAGTTCACAAACTTTTTTTCCAGATGTCCAAGAGACTTAGATCAAAGATGCAAAGACATTTATAAGTGTCACTTTATAATCGGTTTTGGGCAACATGGCTCTTCCTAGTTTACCTAAATGAAACATATGTAACAGTCACATTATAGCTTTCAAAAATGTTTAGTAGCCAGAATTTTATTACCATAATAACGTGGACTTATAATCATTATTTGATAAATATGTTGTCTCTATCACTTTGTTTCATCCAATAACCATCTTAAATAATGGCAAGATCCTATAAGATTTTTCTCTAGCTAAATACTATTACTCTATAGCTTTTTGAACTAGGAAAGAGTCATGCTTTTATATTGTTAACTTAAGTGCTACATGTAGAATTTTATAAATATATGTGTGAGATTAGCAATATTTGTATCAGAAAAAAATGAAGCAAGCCATGAGAGAAAAGCCTAACATTAAAATTGCAGTAACTGTGATGGCTTTGTTGCTTCTGCTTGCATTCAGAACTCATGAAGTGCAGGTTGATGAGTATTCCTCTTTGTTTCCCGCTATACATAAAGTAATTACTGAAACATGTAAACGTCGTTGTGATAAATTATTATTTAAAAGGTTCATTATACGATGCTTAACAGAGAGCAAGGTAAGAGAAGTAGATGTACTTTGCCAAATTTTGTGCAAGAAGCAGCTGGGGGATAATCATCGTAAGTGTGAGAGTAAATGTCAGGAGCAGTTACGCTTTTGAGGACTATCTTAAAGGAAGAGTATGGATCTTGCATGCTTGAGGTTGGTATTATGAATGAGAAAATGAAATAATTAAGAAAGAAATCAATATCATATTAATGTTAGTACTTAGTTTTAATTTTCCAACATCCTTTTTTATGTTTCTATATATATATGTTGTTTAAGGTATGCAATTTTTTTTTTTTTTAACGATAGATCAATGTCTAAAATTTCGATTGTATGGAAATATCATTGTTGGTGTCAAGTCGCAACTCTTCCATTTCTTCAATTCTCCCATTCAAAATTTAATTAATTAGTTGTCTATCCAATTTATTTCTTTCTAGATATTAATTGTTTTTACTCTGCCATGGATATATATTGATGTTGAACACTTAGAATTTCCTAATTAGAATTCCTATTGGGATGCCCAATGATAGAGCATTAGATAATCCATTATAAAGGTCTAGGATTCAAATCTCATCCGGATCGTGTAGAGTAGGATTATGAGAAAGGATAATTTTTTTTTTCCTAATTAGGGTTATAAGGGAGATGTGTAGTAAGGATAGCGAAGGTCTAATTTTTTAGCAGATATAAGATAATTTCATTGAAAAAGAATAAAGAAGTACAAATTTTATGGAAGAGTTCAATCTATGGGGATCATGGCATGATTACCCAACAACACTTTCAAATGCCAGAAGAACAGAGAGCAAAATGGACGATTACAATGCCGTACTTGACAGATTTGAACTTGTATTATTTAAGGAGAGACCTATAGCTTCCCAGTATTTTTGCCATTGAAGCACAGCTTTATTAATCAAGGTGTCCGAACGCTGAGGTTTCCTTTTTGGCCATATCCAAACTCTATGGTTGAAGATGGCATCANTATGGGGATCATGGCATGATTACCCAACAACACTTTCAAATGCCAGAAGAACAGAGAGCAAAATGGACGATTACAATGCCGTACTTGACAGATTTGAACTTGTATTATTTAAGGAGAGACCTATAGCTTCCCAGTATTTTTGCCATTGAAGCACAACTTTATTAATCAAGGTGTCCGAACGCTGAGGTTTCCTTTTTGGCCATATCCAAACTCTATGGTTGAAGATGGCATCATTTTCAAACTTTAAATCCTCTCTTAAAACAATCAGCATGTCCCTATTTGATAGAAGAGGCAATCTTCAAGATACAAGTGACTTATGCTCTGTGGGGGATCTAGTCTCCAAATAAACAATACTTGATATTTCTATTTATACTATTAATTTATTCATATCATCATTTCCTTTTGGGATATAACTATTGAAAATAACAGACAACTTGTTTGCAATGATTCCTTTTAAAGAAAATGAATCATCTGCGTTAAGAAACAGGTAATCTTTCTAAGCCTTGAATGACTCTTCCTAGTTAACCTAAATGAAACAAGTCTAAGAGTTGCTTTATATCTTTTTGAGCTAGGAAAGGGTCATGTATGTATATTGTTAACTTAAGTGCTACATCTAGAATTCTATGAATATATGAGATTAGCAATATCTGTATCAGAAAAAAAATGAAGCAAGCCATGAGAGAAAAGCCTAACATCAAAATTGCAGTGACTGTGATGGCTTTGTTGCTTCTGCCTGATTTCACAGCTCATGAAGTGCAAGTTGATGCATTTTCCTCATTGTTTCCCTCTGTACGTGCAGTTAAGCATAAAGAAGCTACGGAAAAATGTAAACTTCAGTGTGACAAATCATTATCTAAAAGGTTCAATATACCTCCCGCTATGCATATTGTTCAATGCTTAAAAATAGATATACTTTGCCTAATTTTGTGTAAGAAGCAAAAGGGAATGATCATCGCAAGTTTAAGGGTAAATGCCACCGCTGAACCTCCACCACCACCTCCACTGTCGACTCAAACCCTTTTCATTCTCTTTGCTCTCCACTGCCGTTGCGGCCTCTTCCTTCACCTTCACGGAGCACCAATTCTTCCTCTGGTAGTAAAACGAACCAAAGACAACAGAAGGGAACATACCCATTTAGAATTTTCCCTGAGGTAAAACCCTGTATATTGATCCCTAAATACTACCCTGCTCCAGCATTCCTTTAGATGCTCCATCAATGTTGAATTTCTTTAGATTTGCTGCACGTGGAATCCATGATTTATGTACAAGATTGGCTTTCTGATAAAAATTGAATGAATAGTTTTTCCCCCTTTATATTGAATTTCTTTAGATTTGCTTGCAATATTTATGCCAGCCGCTTAATTTGGAACAATATGATACTGTTCGCAATATGGCCAGTGGGATTCATGCTTATGCTCCAGATGCTCGTGTTTTAACTACATACTATTGTGGTACATCTTATTTACTGTTAATTAGTCTATCTTATGCATTGACTACATGCTATTTGCTCCCCTCTGTTGCCATTTTAGTTGTTTTTCCTCTAGGCTGTGGTTTTGTCTTATGTAGTCAATGAATATCTTAGATTGACTGAAGAAATTGCCAAATGTTTTTAATAGCTGTCATTGATGTTATCTATTCCCCTTTTGGTGTGAATTTTTGTTTTTACTAAAAATCCAGTGTTGTGTATCTAATACTAATATATATGGCAGAACTTCAGTTTGGTGTCTTTCATGTCTCCTCATACACCAATTTTATTCAAAATCTATTTTACTACTGCTACCATAGCAATTTAGCGTTGACTTTATGATTTTGATTGCCAAGTTAGACATTGACCAAGTTATTACATGTTGCTTATTTATACAGCATCACATCATGAGCATTACATTACATGAATTGATTATATGTTTCTTAGATCAGCTACCACAATTGGGTTCACACAGCATGTGGCTTTCAGGTCAACTCAACATGGAGGCACATCTCTCTTTCTCTCCTCCTATTGTCCATGACATGAGATGAGCTTCTACCACAATAATTAACAATCTCATAGTATGTACAGTTATTCTCATTTCTCTCAAAAGTCAAAATAAATTAACATATATTAGCTGCTCTGTTTGGCAGCCCTGAAATGAAAAAAGGGAATGTCATCTCATAAAAAGGGTAATTGGATCCTTGACTCAAGGCCAATGTGTTAACCAAGATGAAAAACACACATGTCAGGGTTTTGTAGCAATAATTATTTCATGCCACTATTGCTATATTATAGAACACAACACAAGTCAACTTGTTTTACAGAGAACACAATCATGTATGTCACTAACGATGGCTAGTTTGTGTTTCTCCAGGGGTAAGCGTCGGCATGGAGCATTTGTTTAATATAATAGCACACAAATGAGGCATAGCCATATGAGCCCCAATCATTTTAGAAAGTAATTATACAGATACTTTAATCCTTTTGCCGCATATGTTGCATCTATTTGGCATCAGGAACAGCACAAGTGCAACTTCCAGCACAAGTGCAAATTAATTCTGGTCTTCTTTGATTACTCTTTAAATTGTCACCTATTTTTCAGTTTTCTCCACCCAGGGGTTCAATTTTAATTTCTGTAATTGATATATCTGTATTCAGGTGATGATTATCTTTTTGCATGCTAATTGCTTTTTGTAGGGCTTAATGATGCGCCTCTTGCACCTATACAGGGATGATTTCTGGGTTTCCACTATCTCAGTATACTTTTAGAAATATATTCACCGTGGTTTTTTGTTGCTGCATCCTTAAGCTTATCCCAAGGATACCTTTGTGTTTGACATATGCTCTGCTCTTTTGGGGCCAGGGGTAGATTGAGGGGTGAAGTAGTTTTTATTTCTCTCGAGTTTTCCCTTTTAATTGAACTAGAAAGCATTTTTAATTGAAATAGCTGGTGAGATAGCTGGTGTTGGTGCCATTGTTGGTTCGTGTTCTGATTGTAACATGGGCTTTGAAATTTATTGCAGAAAAGTGAGTCTTATGTTTAGCTCGCGTTGCCGTGATGGATAAATAACCTATGGTGGATATTGAGACAAGCTAGTGGTTGAGGAGCACTTTGCGGTCTTAATTCCAAAAACTCTGCCACTAGATAGTGTAGCTCCATTACTGTGTGCTGGAATCACAGTGTACAGCCGAATGAAGTATTTAAAACTTGATCAACCTTGTTTGCATTTGGGTGTGGTAGGCCTTGGTGTCCTTGGCCATGTGGCTGTCAAGTTTGCCAAAGCTTTCAATATCAAAGTCAGTGATACGCACTTCTCCTAGTAAGAAGGAAGCTTTGTAGCATGGTGATCAACAATTGCAGGTAAGAAAAAACAAAAAAACAAAAAACTCTTCCTTTTGATTCTTTGTAGCATGCTGCATGAATGATCTGGTTTGGTTTGGTGTGTTTAGGATGCCATAGGCACAATGGACGGCATCATTGACACGGTTTCAACCAATCATGCTCTGCAGCCAATAATTGATTTCTTGAAAACAAGTGGAAAATTGGTTTTAGTGGGTGCACCAGTGTTACCTCTTGAGTTTCAAGCTTTGCCTTTTTATTTTGGGTAAGTAATGTATTCCGTGTCCTATTAGTTATGATGCTTCAATTCTTGTATTGAGGAATCCGAGTGTTAAATGCAAACGTTGTGGTTGACATATATAGGGAGGAAGATAATCGTTGGCAGTGCAGCAGGAGGGACCAAAGAGATGCAAGAGATGATGGATTTTGCAGCAAAACATAATGTGACGGCAGATGTGGAGCTCGTTCCAATTGACTACATAAGCATTGCTTTAGAGCAAGTTGCAAATAATGATGTTAAGTACTGCTTTGTCATTGATGTGACTAATACAATAAATAAACTCATTAAGAATTGAGTTGTACCCTCTTTGTCGCCCTTGATTTAGTAGATGAAGCAGGGGTTTTACTTGTATTTGTATTTTGAATGTACTTGTATTTCTGGATTGTATTTGAATTTATTTACTATTTCACTAATGAATTTGATAATAAAGCCTTATTATCTTTAATAGCATATGCTTCAATTTAAGCCAAGAGAGCCCTGCAGACACAATTTAATAGAATTTTTTAGTGAAACATTTTTCTAAAGATAGCTTCGAGTTAATGAACATACGTAGGTCCTTTTTTAGTTAATGGACATCTGTTTAGGTGATTGAATTTGAATTAAGTAATATAGTTAAAGGTGGTGGTTTTAGTCTAATATAGCAGAGGGAAGTGAAATGTCTGAATTGTACATAACCTATTTTAATGCATATAAACCATAATGCTAACATAAATGGGAATCAGAATGCAACTTATGAAGCAAATTCCCACTCCAATATAGGCGTTTCGCTCAAAGCCATAGTTTTATACTCTAGGAATGAGACAATTTCAATGGTTATGTATGTCCTTACATGATTTACATACACCATGATCTGTGGAATCATCAATAAGAAAACTGGAAGAGAACCATTTTAAGAGAAATCAGAAATGCTAGTCTTGGTTCCTTTAAGCGTTAAAAATTTCATTATAAATCTCCATCGAAGTTTCCATTTGTTTTGGAGTAGACGGAAGATTATCTATATGAAGGTTTTAATCTTTAGTTTATAGAAATGATAATTACAATCTTGTCTCTCTTGGAGCGATTGATCATATTCAATTATTGGAGAATCATTTCTCAATTTAGTGCCTTGTACACTATAAACCAGTCTATTTACTGTCATTACAAGAAATTTTATGGATTTCAACAGAGTTTTTCGATTGTAATTTTGAATTCCAATAGAATTTAGATTGTTGGAGAAGTGACTGTTGTAATTGTAAAATTCCAACGAAAAAATATTTCTAATGAAATTTTACTGTTAGAATTCGATTTTGGAAAAAAAAAATTCTAACTATGTAGTGTATTAGTGTAAATCATTGACTTAAAATTTAATTTTTGAAGAAACTAGAAAAGGTAACTGCTTCCCGGATCAATTATATCCTTATAAATTCTTTTTGGAGACAATTTTTCCATTCTCACTTCGCTCTATGAGAATCATCAACTCGTTCATGCTCACCACTCCCCAAGAACAGTTTTTTTTTTTTTTTTTTTTTTTTTTTTT
>QAOA01005309.1:273928-296038 GCA_003255065.1 Cercis canadensis
TTTTACTTGTATTTGTATTTTGAATGTACTTGTATTTCTGGATTGTATTTGAATTTATTTACTATTTCACTAATAAATTTGATAATAAAGCCTTATTATCTTTTATAGCATATGCTTCAATTCAAGCCAAGAGAGCCCTGCAGTGACACAATTTGTCATCAATTTCTTTTCTCCTTTGATTTGATTCATGTCGTAAATAATACTCCTTATCATAGTATGTATAACAACATGAATAGCTCTAGTCTATAAAAAGGAAATTTAAATTGAGGGAGAGAATATGTACTAATTCAACCAAAATCCAGAAGCATACACTTCATTTCATAATTCCCAAATCAAAATTAGCTGAGAAGGAAACGATAAAAGTATAGACAGCACCAGATTTTCACAAAAATAGCTATTCTCCTTGATCATATCGGTGCTGTCTAACGATCCTTTGAGGCGGGGAAGATTGACAGGCTCTGTGAAATTTTGTTCTCAATGAGATCCTTGATGGGTTTCTCATTTTTGCTTCATTCTTCCTTGCTCTCACTCTCTATTTGCTCTCTCTTTTTTCTTCACACTCTCTCAATCACCTATGCTTCTCCCTCTTTCATGTTTCCGAGATATGCAGGTAGTGGTCCATTAATGTTGCAACTCCTCAATATCCTGTGAAACAATCAGGTACGTGAATTTCTGCAGTAAGAAGGCATTCATATCTCTTCTTCTTTATTCTCCATTCCTTAAAATAGTGCCTTATTGAGGGCATAGACTCACATAGCCAAAAGTACAGAAATGATAATAATAGGATTATTAATTGAAGCATCTCACTTGCAATATTTCCAAATTTTCCGTTTCATTGAGTTGTGGAAAACTTGAATCAGGTCTATTCAGGTCACTCATTTGCCTGCATATCATATTTTAAGGATGGCTGAATACAATTAAGAAAGCAAATAATTTTTTAAACTCCAGTTACCATAAAAAAACAACATACTTACAAATAACTTAAGTTTTTCAGACCAATGGGTGGTCAACAGAATTTAATCTTGCACTCTTATTGGTCACCCTACAACTGCTTTTTAATATTAGTACTGCGTCAGGACTGGTGCAGGACTGCTTTTTAATCACATATGCATGTAACAAGCAATGAGCATGACAATGACTTTAGCAATGTAATCTAAAGGAATTTCCAGAAACATAGGAGGACAGCTGTACCTCTATATTCTCCTTTTAAATGGCTTTGTTTTTGGTTCATGAAGGCGTCCAAATGCATGATTTGGATTTGGATCTGCAAATTGACATTAAGAGAAGCCAAAATCATGTTTGTATAATATTAACAACAATTTAGTAAAGAAAATAAGGTAATGGTGAAAAGCTAGTTTGTTATCTCAGCTGCTATATGATTAATATTCTTGTGATTCAAATAGTCTCAAAAATAAAATGAGGCCTTCCGAAGCCTTTGGTTAACATGTATGAGTAATTGAATTCTACCAATGTGTACTTCCCCAAAAATAAAAAAAACAAAAAAAAAGCAGTAATTGAATCCCGTACCTAGCATTGCCTTCTCTCCATCGGACACCTCATATTATGACATCGCCATGTATTCTAATGACAGGAATGTGAGCAATCTTGGACAAATGTTTCCCCCTCTGACTCTGATACCTTGCTTTTAATAGAGGACAATGACTGATTCTCAGTAGTTTAAGAGAAGAAGGCAGCCTATCTTCCGGTAGTGACTCAAGACTTCTGCAATTTTTTATGTGCATCTCTTCAAGAGAGCTGAGACGTTGAATCCCTCTTCCATCCAAGAATTTTAGATTATCAAGAGAAGAAATGGTGAGAGACACAAGAGAAGTGGGCAGTAGGTTCACTTTGAGCAAGGCATTAACAAGATCATCACCACCAATTTCGCACCATGAAAGACAAGTGAGCAATTGGAAACCCCACTCACCTATAGCCATTGGTGAGATATTAATTTGTAATGATGGTAAGTTGGGAGGCAAGCCACCTTGAGGAAATGACGCAAGATTCTCAAGGTCTTGGAGTTGTAAATATTGAAGAGCAATGAGGGTTCCTATCTCTTCAGGCAGTGATGCAAGTTTTTCACATTTATCGATTGACAATTCAGATAAATTGGGAGTGAGCAATCCACCTGGCGGAAAGGACTCCAGATTAGGACAACAACATAATGTCAAGGTTTTAAGACTAGATAGACTCTGGGCAGAAACATCATCTGAGATGGAAATTGATTTGAGGTTGGGGCAATTAGATAAAGTAAGATTTTTGAGTGCAGGGAAACAGCCTAATGGAAACGAAGTGAGTGAGTGACAGCTGTCCCGTATATACAAATTTTGGAGTGATGTGTAATTGTACCATGTCTCATATGTCTGAAATTCCAAGTTCCTACAATCAATTATCCGAAGTAATTGTAAAGTGGGCAGACCCTCTGTTGGGAAGGATGTAAGAGATGAAATATCCATGAGATACAAGGAACGGATATGATTGCTGCTGAGAACCATTTTAGGAACAGATGTCAGGTTATCACTGTACCTAACTTCTAAAGACCGTAACAAGTTCTGTGAATCATTCTCAAGCATTGAAAATAAATTTGGGCCTCCATCATCAATACCTAAGCTTTCAATCGACGTAATCCAACTTAAAGTCGATGCTTCCAGTTGATTACAGTCTTTTATTGTAACCTTAGTCAAGCTGGAAGGAAGATGTTGTGGCAAATATCCCCTCAATTTTGGACACGTATGCAACCTTAATTCTTTAAGACATGGAAAAGGGAATTCGATACCATCACACGTGAACGGCAACCATTCCTCCCATTCTGACATATTCTGAAACCGCAAAGACACAAGGGATGGAAATGGTTGAAATGAAGAGGTGCAGCTACCATAGAACTCTGCACCAATAGTTTTTACTGATTTCATCGCCCAAACCTCAAGCGTCTTGAGGGAATGTAGTTGTCCTAGTGGCGGTAAATATACGCAATGATCACAGTCACTGATACGCAAAAATGCAATATTAACAAATGAAAAATCTCCCAACCACCTTGGAAATCTGGTGCCACCATAACAATCGATGGTAAGTTTCCTCAGGTTAGTGGATGGTTGCAGTAGGTCCGACACATCTGTTTCAATTTGTGAACCTTCAAAGACAGCAGAACCCCAATCAAATTCTAACTCCTCAATTAGCCCTTTGTTCTTCAAGTTTGCTTCAGAAGCATCCATGGCGTCAATCACATTTCGCAACCCCAAAATGGAGAGTTTCCCCTGTAAATTTGGGAAAAATCTTAGATCACTAAGCCGTAGTCCATCTGGTTGTTTGCTTACAACAAAAACTGTCAGAGTTTGAAGATTTTGCAAGTTAGTGGTCTCTCTTGGCATCTCCACTAATTTAGTGCCACTCATTTCAAGATGACGTAAATTAACTAGCTTTCCTATGCTAGTAGGCAATTCAGTGAGATACCCACAACCTAACAATCTCAATGTTTGCAGATTGTAGAGCTTGCAAACTGCATCAGGTAACCTTCTGATTTTAGTACAAGAAAGATCCAAGAACCGCAAGTGTATTAGATTGCCTATGGAATTAGACAACTTTGTAATGTTCCAGTATTCAGCCAATGATAGCACTCGTAAGAATTTTTGTCTTGGCAACAAATCATGTGTCACCCTTTCTGTCAAATAATAATTCCGTGAGTCTGATAGCAATGGAAGAGGGAGGAATGTCCGCAAACACCTCAGTGCAGAAAAGCTCTCAAATTTATTGCGAGAGTCATATGCTTCTTTACAATAAGACAAATGACGAACATTTTCTAAAATTTCACTATTCTCCAACCTGCTACAACTTTTCCCAGATATAATTGTGGCTAAATCATTTACAAGGTCATGCATCACAAAGTTGCCTTCGACTTGTTGAATTAATGATCTTGACAGTAATTCATCAAAATATTCATCACCTATTTGCTCCATTGATTTGTTTTGGCATTGCTCAAGAAAACCCTCTGCCATCCATAGTAATACCACATGCTTTCTATCTAAAGCATAATCCTTTGGAAAAATTGAACAATATGTAAAACATCTTTTTAAATTTGCTGGAAGATAGAGATAACTCAATCTTAGAGCTGGTAGAACATCATCATTTGGTAAATCCCATAAATTACTAATCAAAATATTATTCCAGTAATTTTCATCTACCTTGGAACGCAAAATGCCACCGAGTGTTTTTGCAGCTATTGGCAAGCCATCACACTTTTCTGCAATCTTTCTTCCAATTGCTTCCAAGTTTAGATATCTGCTAGGGTCTTCATTTTCAAATGCATGCTTGGCCAGCAGCAACCAGCAATTTTCATTGGGCAATGGTTTCAAATGGTGAACAGGGAATGTGTGTGTCATTTGAGCAACATCTTTTTGACGTGTAGTAATTATAATCCTACTTCCTTGTTTCCCCGACCTAAAAGGAGCTCGTAAGCCATCCCAATCATTATACTTATTATTCCAGAGATCATCCAACACAAACAAAAACTTTTTATCTTTCAACATTTGGCTCAATTCCTTTTGGAGAAAATCTAAAGTGTGGCTTTCATAAGATTTTGAAGCAATAGACTCAAGAAGGGATTTGGTTACCATTGTGGCATCAAAAGCTTCTGAAATGCAGGCCCATGCTTTTTCATCAAAATGATTGTCCACTCTGTGGTCATTGTAAAGGAGTTGAGCTAGGGTAGTCTTACCCACGCCACCCATGCCAAAAATTGTTATCACTCCTATGTTACTACCATTTGGATCATCTGATAGCAGCAACTTCATTAGTTCCTCTATATCATCATCTCTACCTACCACATCTTGCTGATTTACTAGAGAGCTAGTAGGTGTCCTCTGTGAAACTATCATGGGAACATGTTGCAAACCAAGGTCATTTTTTTGGTTTGCAAAAAGTTCGAGTTTTTGACACAAGGACTTTAGTTTGGAATTAGTCCTCTGGCGAAACTGACGATAAGAAGAAAGGAAGTTGCACACCTGCCTTAAATTAGAGCCATGTTCAGCTTCAATCTTGCGTCGCAAAGCCTCAGTGTTGATCTCATCTAACAGGTCCTCTGCATCATGGATTGCATCTTTCAGACGATCCAGCCATTCTTTTACTGCAGGATCTGTAATCTGCTTCTGTTCTGCATCATTAAGCACAGCCTGAAGAGTCAATAGTCTTGTCTCCAACTCATCCACCAGCAAAACATTCAGCTTTCTGTTTCTGATGAATCCTCGAAACTCAGTTGAGGTTATGATGCCGAATAAGGTTTGGAAAGTGGCAGAGAGAAGTGCGCCTCCTACCAAAGCTGAAGCCATGTCTGAATTGTTAGAGTTGAATCAGTAGGAAGAAGGTATATGGTATTTTTGAAGGTGAATGCGAGCAATAGAGATGGATCTGTGGCAATTGAATGAGCAACTCAATAAAGTCTCCTCCAGCTCGAAGCACTGATTCGATGATTTCGTGGAAACATCCAATGCAGACAGCAATTTGGGTGCACAAAATAATGTAAAGTAAAACAGAGATGAAAAGATAAACTTGACTTAATAATTGAAGGTCTTTGTAATTGTAGGTCTCATCCAACGTTTTTCTCTTTTAAAGAGAATCTCTTTTAAAAATAAAAATAAAAAATATAGTAATAAACTAATCATAGATCATTATGTTGTTGGTTTTGTTTTAAAAACAGATTTTCCTTTATCTTCTTTTAGTAATTTTCTTCAAAAAATATAATAATGAAATACAAAAGTCTTTTGAAGTAATTTTTATTTTGCTTCTAGAGACTATACAACTAAAATAGAGAACCCGGATGATGAAATATCCATAACCATTTTGTTTTTTGGCCATGCAATACACAACCCTTTTTTAAAGAGAAAAATTAACTTGCTTTTTAATTTTATCATTAGACAAATAAGAATTCAAACATGGGATCTCAACATTTTTAAAATATCTTCAGTCTAATTGTGTTGTATGTATGCTTGTGTAAAAAACAAAAAATTCAAACTATGTATTTGACTATTTTCTCCTACAAATATATTATTTCCTTCATGTTAATTTAGCTATTAGAGTATTGAATTAACATTGCAGTTTAGTTTAAAAAATATTACAAAGATAAATTTAGTTCAAAAAAAAAATAAAGAATAACAATACAATATAAAAAAGTAAATTAATAAACTACCAATTAAAATTTTATCTAGCTAGCATAATAGTATTTAAAAGAATTCTTCTATGATAATTGAGTTCCTAATTGAAATAAAGTTTTGTATAAAGCTTACTAGTAAATATATAGAACTCACCCAACGAGCCTCTACTTATGTAGGATTGGGATCTAATTAAGATAACTAATTTTTTTTTTTTTATTAGAAGCTACATAATAGAAGGTAATTTATCCTCACCTAAAATCTCACACCACTTAATTTTAATGAAATTTGAACACATGACCTCCATGGTGAGGTACCAAGTGTTTAATCAGTGCAATGTACTCTTGAGACTAAGACATCTAATTCTAATTCATAGTGGTTTCAATGTTTTTTACTTTTTAAATACATCCAAAATGTATAATCCGTCACTTCATGTGTACAAGCTAGGAAAGAGTGAAGAAATTCTTAGTGGAACCTAACCATTTAAAAAAGAAGCCATCTTGTAAAGGATCTTTGGATACTTCAATCATGTTAGAAGTAGGTAGGACAATGCGAAGAAAATAAACTTGATGACATTCTTATGTACCTTGAGAATAGCATTTTTGTAAATAAAAAAAAAATGTGAGACTCGGGAAGAAAAACTGGGGGAAATAAAATACTAATTAACTGAAAATTCTTGTGAATTTCAAGAGTATTCTTTCATAGACACAAAATGTGTGGGACTCATGTGGATCCCACACATTTTACAGGGACCTTATATATTTTTATGTCTATATGAATTTTACTTTTAGATTACGTAAGATTTAATGGAGGCCTCTACGGTATCTCCTCAATAGCTTACTAGGTAACACTATGATGTGTCACAAATTATGTGTTTGAAAATTTTAAAGAATTTTTATATGAACTAGGTTTAACACGTAGTGTTGCACTATTGTACTCTCCATTATCTACAGCACATGGTTATAAAAAGCATATTGGGTTTTCCCTAGGATTGAGATCTAAAACAACTAATTATTTAATTATTTATTGGAGGTTATATAATAGGAGGTAATTTATCCCTACCTAAAATCTCAGGTTACTTACTTTTAATTAAATTTGAATATAGGACCTCCATGACGAAGTACATAGTGTTTTATTAGTGCAATGTCCTCTTGAGATAAGACAGCTAATTCTAATTCATAGTGGTTTCATTGTTTTTAATTTTTAAATACGTCCAAAATGTATAATCCATTGCTTTCATGTGTAAAGGTTAAGAAATAGTGAATAAGTTCTTAGTGGAACCTAACCATTTAAAAAAAAAAAAAAAGCCATCCTGTAAAGGAGTTTTGGATACTTCAATCATGTTAGAAGTAGGTAGCAAGGGGCAAAGAAAATAAACTTGATGAAATTCTTATGTACCTTGAGAATAGTATTTTTGTAAATAAAAAAATGTGAGACTCATGAAGGAAAAAGGGGGAAATAAAAAAATTAACTAAAATTCTTGTGAATTTCAAGAGTATTCTTTCATAGACACAATGTGTGGGACTCATGTGGATCCCGCACATTTTACAGGGACCTCATATATTTTTTTGTCTATAACAGTTGTACTTTCATATTAAATAAGAATTAAAGTGGAGACCTCTACAGTATCTCCTCGACAAGTTACTATGTACTACTATGATGTGTTACAAATTATGTGTTTGAAAATTTTAAAGAATCTTATATGAAATAGATTTGACATGTAGCTTTGCACTATTGTACTCTCCATTATCTACAACACACGGTTATAAAAAGCAAATTGGGTTTTCCTTAGGATTGAGATCTAAAACAACTAATTATTTATTTATTTATTTATTGGAGGTTATATAATAGGAGGTAACTTATCCCTACTAAAATCTCAGGTCACTTATTTCTAATGAAATCTGAATACAAGACCTCCATAATGAAGTACAAAGTGCTTAATTAGTGCAATGTCTTCTTGAGATAAGACAACTAATTCTAATTCATAGTGGTTTCACTGTTTTTATTTTTTAAATATGTCCAAAATGTGTAATTCATTGCTTTCATGTGTAAAGATTAAGAAAGGGTGAATAAATTCTTAGTGGGACATAACCATTTAAAAAAGAAGTTGCCCTGTAAAGGAGTTGTGGATACTTCAATAGTATTAGAAGTAAGATAGGAAAAGGCGAAGAAAATAAACTTAGATCAAATTCTTATGTATCTTGAGAATAGTATTTTTGTAGATAAAAAAAAAAAATGTGAGACTTAACAAGGAAGAAGGAAAACAAAAAAAAAAAAAACTAACTAATTGAAAATTCTTGTGAATTTTAAGAGTATTCTGTTGTAGACACAAAATGTGTAGGACTCATGTAGATGCAACAGATTTTTACCCGGGTCTCCTATATTTTTGTATTTATAAGAATTTTATTCTCAGAGTACATAAGAATTAATAAAGGCCTTTATGGTATCTCCTAAAAAGGTTACTAGATATCACTATGATGGGGTACAAATTGTGTGTTGAAATTTTTTAGAGAATTCTTGTGTAAACTAGATTTCACGTGTGACATTGGACTATTGTACTCCATTATATAACAGCACATGGTTATAAAAAGCAAATTGGGTTTTAGTGTGAAATATTGATAAATATTTGATTTTAAAGTAACATTGAACAGTTTCTTTTTAATTAAATTAATTAGATCCTTTTTTTATGTGAGCCTCATCCATAGAATGTCCACTTTTGTAGACCATCCAAGAATTTTAGATTATCAAGAGAAGAAAGGGTGAGAGACACAAGAGAAGTGGGTAGTAATGACACTTTGAGCAAGGCATTAACAAGATAATCACCACTAATTTTGTACTTTGAAAGACAAGTGAGCAATTGAAAACCCACTCACCCATAGCTATAAGTGAGATTTCAATATATCTAATATCGTAAGTTAGGAGGCAAGCCACCTTGAGAAAATGATGCAAGATTCTCAAGAAACGTTAATATTTTTTAATTGAAGATGACAAATAATGCAACTCTGAAATGGCACAACACCCATTTCAAAACTCTGATCCTCGAGGTAATCGACTTTTTCTGACGAGAACGATGCCGGCAAGTAGACTTGGAGAACGGTCCAGGAGAAAGAGAAAAACAAAAAGCAGTAACATTAACAAATCGCTTGTGGGTATCCTAGTCAAAACAAACACATTAACCAAAACGCACTTTTAGTTCCTAGTGCTGCAATTCAATTTTCAAAATTTTATTGGTACAATTTATAAATACCAAAAAGCGGTCAGCAGTAATATTTTACTTGAATAATCCTTAATTTCATTCAGAATTAATAAAAGGCTCTAGATATCCCCAAAAAAAGTTACTAAGTATTGCAACGATGTGGCATAAATTGTGTTTGAAAACTTTAGAGAATGCTTACCTTAAACAATAACACCAATAGATCAAGTTCTTGACGTTCTTCACTCTTATATTAAGCGAAAGATAAACAGTAAAGTAGAAGACAGCTTCACTACTTTATACAGCGAAAGGTTAACAATGACACTAATAGATCAAGTCTTTGAGATGCAGATGGTTTAATCAATAGAATCCATTTCAGTCTTTTGCACCATAATAAGAATTATAAACAAACCTGTCAACCAAAAAACATTATAAGCTAAACATATGATGCGTATGGCTTCCATATAAAATATATATACAAAGCAATGAAGTCTCAGTTTTCGAATTTAAATTACTACTATAAATATGGCGAAGTAGATAGAGAAAAGGGCCACTCCTACTCTCTCCAACATCTGACATGATCCACTCTCATATGTTTTGAGTAATTTAATTTCTATTTTCGGAGGGGGAAGAGATAGTGAGGACAACAATAGGGAACTAATCAACTTTAAGCTTTTGCTATTTTCATAGAAAATTAGACTTTCATTGCTTATTAGCTTAAATCTTTGTCGCTTTTTATGCTTCTTTTGATGCATTAAGGTATTGCGTCCAAGCAAAGGCAGTAATAAAGAAATAGGATAGCAATGGGGGAAAATATTGAACAAAGTGTACCTGCAGGTCATGCGCATGGACCTTGGAAATCTCACATGAACTCCACTATTCTGTGTCCGAGTTTAAATTACTCACATTAGTGTTTTGATAATAGATATCACTCTTCCAAGACATAAAACAACTACAAAGTTAAGAAGCATATGTGACAGTGGAAAGAAGTGCATCCCCACACTCTCAAGCATCTTGCATAATCCTCTGTTCAAGATTAGAACTTAAATTACTACCACTTGTAATGGCAGAAGAGGGAGACAGAGATCACAATCCTCCATCTTCCTTTCAATTAAGCACAAATTTTAATTTACAAATACATACTCCTTCTCTTTAAATTTTGGCTTAATTGTAATTTTAGTCATTTTATTTTAACAATTTAAATTTTTTGGTCTCTCTATTTTAAAAATGACCAATTTAGTCCCTTTATTTTTTATAAAATGTATAATTTTAGTCCTTTTATTTTTGAGCCAAAATTTCTTAGGTCTATTTTGAGGTGTAAAGTTCTTTGATTCATAATCTCACTGTTTAGATTGAAGAGCTACGTTTTGTGAACCTTTTAACAAAATTTTAGCTTGATCTAATGGTGAATGAATCTAGACCCGTAGTTAGATAAAATCTTTTAGTTTTGATATTTTGAGCTAAGTCACACCGTTAGATCGAGTTGAAATTTTGTGAATAAATTCGTAAGATGTAACTTTTCAATCTTAACGGCGAGATTGTGAATTAGAGAACTTTATACCTTAAATTAGACCTGAAAACTGATGGAATGATCAAAATTACATATTTAATGAATATATCGGGACTAAATTATTTATTTTTAAAATGGATGTACTAAAAAGTTTAAGTTGTTAAAATAGGAAGACCAAAATTATAATTAAGCCTTAAATTTTTTATTTCTCTCTCAATTAATAGTGATCTGCTATATGAAGAAAATTCCATTCTTGCATTGAGATGTACTTCTTCGTACACAGATTTTGTAGTTTTATCTACAGAGTCTAAACAACTAAAGTTGAATCAGTTACTAATTAATAGCTAACACGGTAACAATAAATGGACAGTGAGAAATTAATCAAATTATCAAACAACAAAATGAAACATGGAAATCAAAATTAATTATCGACAAGTAATCACAATATATAAGATGATGGGACACTTAGAGATAAATGAAACAATAAAGTGAAGATATGTCAATATTAAATGCACAATTGATTGGTTGCAATCAAACAACATGGCTTAGAGAGAGTAGGACCCTGTTTGGATAGCATAACTTACAATTTATTAAAGCTTCTCAACTAATATAAGTGTTTTTACGTAAGAAAAATAGTGTTTAGATCAGCTTATATAAGTAGCTTATTAACCCTCAAAAAGTTATTTTTAGCTTATTTTATGAAGTTATTTTTTTTTAGGCCTTTTAGAAAAACTTAATGTGAAAGCTAATTTCCTTCATAACTGGCAAGCTATTTTTGAAATTTATGGGACAATTATATCCCCATTAATATTAGAAATTCCATGAAAACCTAACCTTTTATCTCCCACATTTAAAACCCAACCTTTAAAAACATTTTTTTAAGTATGTATCTAAACACTAAATAGCTTAATTTAAAATAAGTTTATGATATAAAAACTTCTCATATAAAGTCTTTTTATAAAAGCGCTTAAATAAGCTATTTATCCAAACAGACCCTATAGCTCAAAGGAAGCAACACACTACAACTATCCTACTTTATATATGAAGGGGATTTTGGAAATTCTGTGGGAACGTGGTTGCTTATGATCAAGATAATGAGACAGTCAAAGATAAATCAAACAACAAAATGAAGATATGTAAATAAAAAATAATAAGTCATTAGCTGGCACAGTTAATCTAACATATTGTTCTTGAGTAAGCCAATCAAGTAGTAACAACAAAGTAAAGTCAATATAGGAGGGACTATAAAGTTGTTTATGAAATAAAAGATACTTAATTAATAAACTAAAACTCTTTTTTGGTCCTTGATAGATACAGGTACAATTAATTTAATCTTTGAAAAATAACTCTTGTCTATCAAAATGATCATTTGTCTAATTTTCTTTAATAAGAGTTGATAAAACCTTCCATGTAGCACGTTGAATGTCAACGTGACAAGCTTAATAGGTGAGAGTTGATAAAGGACTATTTTGATGGACTAAAATTATCTTGTAAGAATTGAAATGACACAAAAAAATTTCAAGAACCAAATTAATTATGCATGTATCTTTTAATTAATTACTTGTCTATCCAATTTATTTCTTTTTAGATATTAATTGTTTTTATTCTGCCATGGATATATATTGATGTGGAACACTTAAAATTTCCTAACTAGGATTCCTATTGGGATGCCCAATGATAGAGCATTATATAATTCATTATAAAGGTTTAGGATTCAAATCTCATTTGGATTGTTTAGAGTAGGATTATGAGAAATGATATTTTTTTTTTTCCTAATTAGGGTTATAAGGGAGATGTGTAGTAAGGATAGAGAAGGTCTAGTTTTTTAGCAGATATAAGATAATTTCATTAAAAAGAATAAAGAAGTACAGCTTTTATGAAAGAGTTCAATATACTCCTCCATCCAAATCTACCATGGCTCCTTTCCAAGCTTTAAAAGAAACAAAATGACTTTTTTTTTTTTTTTTTTTTNTTTTTTTTTTTTTTTTTTAAGAAAGACAACTGGGTATCAAACGAAAAGAAACTATATTATCAATTTGATGCCCATGGAGTGCTCATTATTTTTATAGTTTCAGTGTAATAGACTCCTAACATAACTTGGATGATATCATGTTCCCCAAAACCCAATTGGCATGTATGGCTTCTTCCTAATGTTAAAA
The DNA here is from genome assembly GCA_003255065.1 of Cercis canadensis. NCBI lineage: Eukaryota > Viridiplantae > Streptophyta > Magnoliopsida > Fabales > Fabaceae > Cercis > Cercis canadensis. The sequence continues at coordinate 286,931 of QAOA01005309.1, forward strand.
AGACATGGGATAGCTATTGTTTACTAAATGTTCAGGAAGCGGTTATATGTAGCCCATTGGCCGTTTTCAAGTAATCTGATCAAACCAAATTTCAAGAAACAAATAAGAACCAAAAATGAAATGGATCTTTACTAGGATTGAAAATGTGTCTCGTAATCTATGAACTTTTTATATATTTCGTCCGAGAAATTAGTCTTTTATTAGGGTTCTATTAGTAATATTTAAGAATTATTTTGTCGAACAAAATAATAATTTAAAGATTAATTTGTTATCAAAAATTTTTAAAATATAAATTTGTGAATAATTACATTTTTTAATGATTAAAAAATGATTTTACTCCTTTTTTTTTTTTTTTTTTTTATCTAATAGAAANTTTTCTTTTTATCTAATAGAAAATTTTATCTCATATATATTGATAGAGATCATGGTAATTCTCCGCGTTCTGTCCTCTCCTCTCTATGGAGCTCTCCGTTCTCTTCTCTCCTTGTTGCCTGGCCGCCGGTTCTCACTGGTAACTTCATTGGTGTTCCGAGTTAGATCGCCACAGCTGAACCTCGACCACCACCTCCACTGTCGACTCAAATCCTTTTCATTCTCTTTGCTCTCCACTGCTGTTGCGGTCTCTTCCTTCACCTTCACGGAGCACCAATTCTTCCTCTGGTAGCAAAACGAACCAAAGACAACAGAAGGGAACATACCCATTTAGAATTTTCCCTGAGGTAAAACCCTGTATATTGATCCCTAAAAACTTCCCTGCTCCAGCATTCCTTTAGATGCTCCATCAATGTTGAATTTCTTTAGATTTGCTGCACGTGGAATCCATGATTTATGTACAAGATTGGCTTTCTGATTAAAATAGAATGAATAATTTTGCCCACTTTCTATTGAATTTCTTTAGATTTACTTGCAATATTTATGCCAGCCGCTTAATTTGGAACAATATGATACTGTTCGCAATATGGCCAGTGGGATTCATGCTTATGCTCCAGATGCTCGTGTTTTAACTACATACTATTGTGGTACATCTTATTTACTATAAATTAGTCTATATTATGCATTGACTACATGCTATTTGCTCCCTTCTGTTGCCATTTTAGTTGTTTCTCCTCTAGGCTATGGCTTTGTCTTATGTAGTCAATGAATATCCTAGATTGACTGAAGAAATTGCCTAATGGTTTTAATAGCTGTCATTGATGTTATCTATTCCCCTTTTGGTGTGAATTTTTGTTTTTACTAAAAATCCAGTGTTGTGTGTCTAATACTAATATATATGGCAGAACTTCGGTTTGGTGTCTTTCATGTCTCCTCATACACCAATTTTATTCAAAATCTATTTCACTACTGCTACCATAGCAATTTAGCGTTGACTTTATTATTTTGATTGCCAAGTTAGACATTGACCAAGTTATTATATGTTGCTTATTTATACAGCATCACAGCATGAGCATTACATTACATGAATTGATTATATGTTGCTTAGATCAGCTACCACAGTTGGGTTCACAAAGCATGTGGCTTTCAGGTCAACTCAACATGGAGGCACATCTCTCTTTCTCTCCTCCTATTGTCCATGACATGAGATGAGCTTCAACCACAATAATTAACAATCTCATAGTAAGTACAGTTATTCTCATTTCTCTCAAATGTCAAAATAAATTAACATCTATTAGCTGCTTTGTTTGGCAAGCCTGAAATGAAACAAGGGAATGTCATCTCATAAAAAGGGTAATTGGATCCTTGACTCAAGGTCAATGTGTTAGCCAAGATGAAAAACACACATGTCAGGGTTTTGTAGCAATAATTATTTCATGACACTATTGCTATATTATAGAACACAACACAAGTCAACTTGTTTTACAGAGAACACAATCATGTATGTCATTAACGATGGCTAATTTGTGTTTCTCCAGGGGTAAGCATCGGCATGGAGCATTTGTTTAATATAATAGACACAAATGAGGCATAGCCATATGAGCCCCAATAATTTTAGAAAGTAATTATTCAGATACTTTGATCCTTTTGCCGCATATGTTGCATTTATTTGGCATCAGTAACAGCACAAGTGCAACTTCCAGCACAAGTGCAAATTAATTCTGGTCTTCTTTGATTACTCTTTAAATTGTCACCTATTTTTCAGTTTTCTCCACCCAGGGGTTCAATTTTAATTTCTGTAATTGATAGATCTGTATTCAGGTGATGATTATCTTTTTGCATGCTAATTGCTTTATGTATGGCCTAATGATGCGCCTCTTGCACCTATACAGGGATGATATCTGGGTTTCCACTATCCCAGTATACTTTTTGAAAGATATTCACCATGGTTTTTTGTTTCTGCATCCTTAAGCTTATCCCAAGGATACCTTTGTGTTTGATATATGCTCTGCACTTTTGTGGCCAGGGGTAGATTGAGGGGTGAAGTAGTTTTTATTTCTCTCTAGTTTTCCCTTTTAATTGAACTAGAAAGCATTTTTAAATGAAATAGCTAGTGACATAACTGGTGTTGGTGCCATTGTTGGTTCGTGTGGTTCGTGTTCTGATTGCAACAAGGGCTTTGAAATTTATTTCAGAAAAGTGAGTCTTATGTTTAGCTCGCGTTACCGTGATGAAGTTTCAACTAAAGATCATTTTAGCATATGGTTTCAATCACTGAACTTTTGGAATGTACCAGTGATTTTGAATGCGTGTTTGGTCATTTTCAGGAGCTAGAATTGGAGAGGTGAAAAGGGTCACCAAGGAAACCAATGTATCCGTCAAAATAAACTTGGATGGTACTGGAGTTGCTGATAGTAGTGCTGGAATTCCCTTCGTTGATCATATGTTAGATGTCAGTAATTCAACTTAATTATAGTTCTTTCAAATTACCGCTCATTTGTATTTTATTTCCTTCTTGTCTTCAGCTTAAAATTTTGGATTGAAATTTCGATCAGTATTTACAAGTAATGTTGAGGGAGTCCTGGTTGGCATTTCAGCTTTACTTTTCCTGTTCTATGATTAATTTAGAATGGATAGTTTGTTTAGTGAAGCTCCACTTTCCCTGAATTTTTATTATATCTTTTTAATTTTTTCAATGTCCACTTGATGTTAGCCTAGTAACATCTTTCTAATTAGAATCTTTAATTCTACATAGAAGTTTTTCTTTAGAATAAGAATCGGGAACTTGAATGTCTGGATTAAGGTATGGTAGGCTGAGTCGATGTGGGGTGAATGTTGAAGGTATATAAAGAAGAGTATACCTTGTTGGAAAGATCAGAACTGTCTGAATCTAATTATAAATCAAGAATTTATCTTCTGATTTCTAAATTGAATACTATAAGTTTAAGGTTATCATGAAACTGAAATTGGCCAATTGACATGACAGTTAATTAGGGAAACTACTACTGAGAGAACAAGACAGAGAGCAAGGCGTCAACTATTTTCAAAAAAGGAGTAGACTACTTTCAACTTAAAGGAGTTTCAGACTTGGAGGACCAAGCTAAATCAAAAGAGTCGACTACCCTCTAAAAAGGAGTTGACTACTTCATGTTGTGCAGCTGTTTTGCTAGGGTTTGAGCATTTAAATTACTCCAATGGCTATGACTCAGTATTAGCTATAAATAGAAGACCTCAAGAGATTTTAACACACAAGAAGAGAGATATAACAAATCTTCCATAGCAATTGTTAGCTTTCTTGTATTGTCTATACTTTTATCTTTTCCTTCTCAGCTAATTTTGATTTGGGAATTATGAAATGAAGTGTATGCTTCTAGATTTTGGTTGAATTGGTGCAGATTCTCTCTCTCAATTTAAATTTCCTTTTTCTAGACTAGAGATATTCATGTTGTTATGTGCTTTATTACTTTTTGACACATGTAAATCTAAATTTTTTGAGAGAAAAAACAATATTATTGAGAAACAAAAATATCTATAAATATAGTTTTTATTAAGTGTGTATGAATAAAAATATATAAATCAAGCTACTTGTATGTAAATTTTAGACTCTACTGGTATTTAGAAGATGAAAATCCTCAAATAAAATAATACAATTAATTAGTTATTAATTCTTAAATTTTATGAGTATATCTACAGAAATTTTGATCTAACATTTGCTTCCATAAAATTCACATTCTAAAATAATTATTCAACCATGTAAGTATATTGTAACTTATTACTAAATAGCTTGTAGCTAGATGGTATTGAGATTATGCTCAAGACTTATGAGTTTCATGTTCGAATCCAAAGTTATAGCTGAAATACTATTGTAACTTATCATATATATATATATATATATATATATATTTAAGAGTGAAGATCTACTTATACTAGCCGTAAAACTTAACATACTTAATCAATTGAACATGTTGTTGGACTATCATGTTGTTATGCCTATACTCTTGAACTCCTTCATAAAAGTTATACCTCTTTATTCTATTATGATAAATTTATCTTATTTCTTCCCTAAAAATTAAAAAAAAATAAAATAGACCATCGCTATCCTAATTACATGTCTCCCTTTTAACCTTAGTTAATTATGAAAAGCAACATAATAAAATATGGCATGTTCTCTCTAATGATTCTATTTTATTCAATTTTAATAAGATTTAAATTCAAAATTCTTATAATAATATATTTAGTAATCAATAATTAGGCATCTCCTAAGAATCCTAAAATTCTTTTTTGTTTAGGATTTGTTTGTCTTGACGGAAAAGGAAAATTTTTCTATAAATTTTATTTTCTATTCCAAAATTTTCTTTGTTTGTTTTGACGGAAAAGAAAATTTTACAAAAAAATTTACATTAGTTCTCAATATTACTAAGACAACCAAAACTAAAGATTATCTCAAATCAATTTGCATAGATGTGATAATAATAAAAATAATTCTAGAAAGTACAAGTAAAATAGAAATAGAAGACACAATGAAGATCATACTCAAAAGCATGAAATTAACTCGGACACTTCTTAATCAATTATATCATAAATTAGCCATGTATATCATCCAATTTGGAGAGTTTAACAAAAATGATTATCAATAATGAAAACATCCCAGTTACAATAGAGTGATTCCAAAGTCATTAAAACAACTTATTAAAAAAAAGAAGAGAGAGTAAACTATACATAGTGTGATAAGGAGTGTTATTAACAACATGAACCAAATCAAAGGAGAAAAGAAATTGATGACAAATTGTGTCACTGCAGTACTCTCTCTTGGCTTGAATTGAAGCATATGCTATTAAAGATAATAAGGCTATATTATCAAATTTATTAGTGAAATAGTAAATAAATTCAAATACAATCCAAAAATACAAGTATATTCAAAATACAAATACAAGTAAAACTCCTGATTCATCTACCACATCAGGGGCGACAAAGAGGGTACAACTCGATTCTTAATTAAAGAATTTATTTATTGTATTAGCCACATCAATGACAAAGCAGCACTTAATATCATTATTTGCAAGTCGCTCTAAAGCAATGCTTAAGTAGTCCATTGGAATGAGCTCCACATCCGCCGTCACATTATGTTTTGCTGCAAAATCCATCATCTCTTGCATCTCTTTGGTCCCTCCTGCTGCACTGCCAACGAGTATCTTCCTCCCTATATATGTCAACCACAACATTTGCATTTAACACTCGGATTCCTCAATACAAGAATTGAAGCATCAATTATCTTCCTCCCTATATATGTCAACCACAATGTTTGCATTTAACAGTCTGATTCCTCAATACAAGAATTGAAGCATCATAACTAGTAGGACACGGAATACATTGCTTACCAAAAATAAAAGGCAAAGCTTGAAACCCAAGAAGTAACACTGGTGCACCCACCAAAGCCAATTTTCCACTTGTTTTCAATAAATCAATTAATGGCCACAGAGTAAGATGGGCTGAAACTGTGCTAATGATGCCGTCCATTGTGCCTATGGCATCCTAAAAACACCAAACCAAACCAGATCATTCATGCACCATGCTACAAAGAATCAAAAGGAAGAGTTTTTTGTTTTTTTTCTTACCTACAGTTGTTGTTGGTCATGACTAACCAAGAATGTGTCCGCGCCAAGGTGTTCCAAAGCTTCATTCTTCTTACTAGGAGAAGTGCTTATGACTGTGACTTTGATATTGAAAGCTTTGGCAAACTTGACAGCCACATGGCCAAGGCCGCCAAGGCCTACCACACCCTTAAGTGACTTCTCGGATAAGCAATTTCAAATTTAGTCACATCTCAATGTTCATAGTAAATTTTTCATATCAATGTCATCCACTAGAATCATACATCAGCTCATTATCTGGATTCATTATGGTATGTAAAGAATATAGCATAATAATTGCAATATTAGAGCATAGTGCAAAACTAGACTAGATGCTCATCCTGCCTATTTACATGTATGTCAAAACTAGCTAGGCAAGGGCATAAGACTTATAGGTACAATATAATGTGTAAGCATCAAAGGAGTTAATAAGACAAATAAAATAACATGAGGTCTCTCTATTTTGGGCTAAGCAAGAAAATTATCTAAGTTGAAAGACACCTCAGCACTTACTCCAGCGTTGGGCGCTGGCTGATGAATATACGGGTGCTACAATGCTGGAAGGCTGGCGCTAGGCGCTGAGGTAACAGCGCTGGGCGCTGGCTCACTGGGAAGCTAGGTTCTTCTCTATCATGCTGGCGCTAGGCGCCACGATTCAGGCGCTGGGCATTGGCTGGCTAGAGAGCTTTTCCAGCACTTGATTTGTCCTGTTTAGTTCCTTCTTCAACCTCCTAATGCTCTAACCTTCAAGAGCAATCAAAAAGGACTATGAATGAGCTAAAAACATGTTAGGAAATTAAATAAAACTATAACTTTGACACTAACTAAAATTAATAAATAACTAGAGAATATGACACACATTCATGCAAAATAACTTAAGAACTAGCCAGATAAAGCATAATTGGAGCTATAATAATTCTATTTTATGGAATTATCATGGTGCCAAAGGATGCTCACATTCCTAACAAGGTTCATGAAAGGGGAAAAAAAACAGTAAAGAAGAAACAATCAACTAACCAATGGAATTAGTCAGAAAAAATCAAACATAATCAATAGCATCAAAAAGAGACAAAGCCAAATTTACTGCAGGGCATCCCTTAGATACACTACTAAGCAAGCTTATGTTAATTATATCCTTAAACAAATAATGTTTCATGCTATGAGCAAAATCAAGGAGAGGGTGAAAAGCAAATACTGGCAGGGGTGGAGAAGGGAAGCAGTTGTTTCCATAGTCAAAGAATTGACAGAATTTGAATGCAGTAGTTGCAAGGGAAAGAAACAAGATGAAACTGAATTTGTGATGAAGGATTCTGTATCTCCACAAATTTGAGAAGGCTGGCACTAAAATAGATAAACCAAACACTGTAGTACGTCAAAGTTAACTATATAATTATCTCTTTTATAGAACCATGAATGAGCAAAATGGTGAGACACTAACCCTATGATATAGGTGTACTATTTTCTAAAATTTTAAAAGCTTTTTGGATAATGGATTTAAAAAAAAAAACTACAAAAAGCTTGATGGATACTTTAGGATCCTAGGTGATGAAACAAAATATTAGAATAATTATCTCTTTTATAGAACCATGAATGAGCAAAATGGTGAGACCCTAACCCTATGATATAGGTGTACTATTTTCTAAAATTTTAAAAGCTTTCTAGATTAATGGATTTAAAAAAAAATTACAAAAAGCTTGACGGATACTTTAGGATCCTAGGTGATGAAACAAAATATTAGACTTCAGTGCTGTCTCTTTCTCATATATATAAATCACCAAGTCCACAGCAATACTATCTACCAAGATATAAAAAAGCCATACAGGACTAAGCATGAAGGAATTGTCAACAATTCAGAGCTTGAATCTGAACATGCATATATGGATGAAAAATCAGTACCTAGCATACAAGCCACACATTAATATCTCCAATTAGAATGAAGTCTAAACAGAGAGAAAAAATAGAAAAAAAATTCATATACACTTCTGGACAATATTACAAGCAAAGGACAGTGATCTTCCACCTAATGCCAAATGCTAACTTAAACCAGGGGTCAGATAATTTCAGTTAAACCAAGAGGGGTTTTGGTATACGACCCCAAAAAATCTTGGTGGAGAAACCACAAGGGAGAATCAAACAGATTGCAATGCTTACAAGGGAACCTGTGAGACTGAGTACATACTGAAAATAAGGCACTGATAGAGCAAGGACTAGTATAACCAAAAGTAAAAATGAACCCACAGATGCAAATTTATGCAAATAAGATCAACATATTGACAATCAAATCAAGACAGAGAAGATACCATTAGCCAAATGAGAATTCTACTCTCTTTCTCTATCTTGTCACCATGTCTTTGGAGGCTAGGCTACAACTGAATTGAAACTTACCATGACAAACTCCTTTCTCATGGCTCTGTTTCACAGCTACAACCAACTGGACATTGACCAAAAAAAAAAAGATTGTTAAACAAAATACAATATCATCACACACCTAGGATTTCAGGAAAAGGGATGAGTGAAGAAGACCTGAAAAGCCAACCATTTCTTCTCAACAAGACTGAGAAAAGGTCGAGTTCTTAGTCGATCATGCAGATTATGGAAGAAATATTGCCTCAAAAGGTATGCTGCTTTATTTGTTTCTTGCCAAAACTGCAAGGTGACACTACCACATGAGGAATTTAAACTACATGGCTTGACTCAGGCACCCAAAAATTCAACAGAAAACGCACATCAAATTCTTTTTATATCAGCCCTAGAAACCTATAACTTTCACGCAATTATACACTTCTTCACACAAACACACACATAGATATATTAGTATCTAACAAATTCTCTTTTGCTGAAATTTAGTCACTTTTTCTAATTGCTTATTTTCTTAAAAGCCAATATGAAAAGCACAAAATTAGGCGTGTTTTCTTTCTCTCACCCAACTCAGTAACAAAATAGAATGCGAGAATTTCCTCAAATTATACTGTACTTAACCCAAAATAATATAATCCAAACTCAACCACCTACTTGCGCCAAACAATTTACTCTTATGGACATTTTGTTTTATTGCTTCATTGTGTCAATAAATAGTTCAAGTTCAAACTCAACTAACCGAAACCTT
>QAOA01005310.1:0-14853 GCA_003255065.1 Cercis canadensis
GTACACAAATGAGTTGGACAGAGAGCCCAATGCTCCATATGTTTTCTGTCACCTCCAGCACAGCTCTACTAAGGGCTAGGTATATCAATGGGCAGGGTCCACCTATGTAAGTATTAAATTCGTCCTTAAGTCTTTATGTGAGTTACATGTACTAATTGTAATACTAACCTAATAATTTTATCTATGTAGACTAAGTTTGAGAGGCGTCGATCTGAGAGCCTGGCCAAGTCCTCTTCCTCTTCAGTCGATGACACCAAGCTATGGCTTGATGTCGAATGCAGGAAGAATAAGAAGGGTCGGGTTTATGGCTTGGGTTTTGAGGCTAGCGTATTGGACTCCACCACCTCACAGCCTACACAAAGCAGGAGATGACTCACCTCTGCCCAGTGACCTAGGCACTAGATACGAATGACATATCACCTGAGGCACTGGCCTCTATGCTGGGATAGTTATTGCAGCAGCACCAACATCCAAGATCCGGTTCAACACCACATCTCGCCGCTGAGGATGACACAGCTCAGGACTTAAGGACAGATGAAGAAGACAAGTGCTCGGGACTGATCTGTCATTGCATTGTATTTTTTTATATTTTATAACATTATTTTAATGTAATTAAATTTTCTTAATAAAATTTAATTATATTTCATTTAATTTTATTTACTAATTTAATTAAATATTTAGAAAAAAATAAATAGTCATTTAAGCCAAAAAAGAAATAGTTCAACATATAAAAAAAAATATTTACAAAGGATTTTCTTAGGGACAAGTGTTTGTGAGAAATTTCTCACAGAATGGGTTTGTGAGATACTTTCACACGTAACAAATATTTATCCATGAGAAAGGCTTTTGTTACACTTGTTTTTCTCACACCCTTGGTCCTTGAGATATTTCGTGAGAACATTGTTTGTCATAGACTTTTCCATAATTTCTCACGGATTTCTTCCGTAAGAAAATGAGAATTTTCTTGTAGTGTTCTATTTCCTTCTCTCCTTCCACAAGTCACTGGTGTAGAAAATAAAAGCTCCCTCAACTTCACATTTTACCTCAATCTCTATCTCTCTTTCACTTACTTTGGTCAACTAATATGTGTCTTCTCTATCTCTCATTGTGAGTGGTATTCTGATTTTGAGATATATAATCTTCTCTATCCCTCAACTTCCTTTTTTTTTGTTTTATTTAATTATTAATGATTAAAATAATATAATATGGATTCCTATGAACTAATGAGTCGCCAAATAAATCTCACATTGCACTTTTATTAGCCCAATCTAGTATTTATGATAAAAAAAATATTATTTCAAATTTTTAATTTATTTATCAAACACCCTTTTTGCTTTTTCTTTTAATGCTTTAAATTTATAAAAATATTATAAAATAAATAACAATGATGGGCCAAGTTGGCTAAAAAGAAAACAAAAGGGCTTGTTTGCTTTAGTTGTTTATTGTTTTCATTTTCATTGAAAATAGAAAATGAACTTGAAAATACGTTTGGTTGAGTTTAATAGAAAAAATTTGTTGAAAATATTTATTAAATTAGGCCCAAATTTAAAAACGTAAGAAAGATGTTTCTAGTGTTTCTTTCTCAAATTTTGACAGAAAATAAAAAAGTAAAAATACAGTAGCAATTTTGTAATTATAATGAAAACTAATAAAAATATGGTGGCAATTTTGTAATTATAATGAAAGAAAAACTCAATAGCCACCATTGTGTTCTTTCTCCCTTTTCCCCTGCCTTTCATGTTTCTTCCTCATCACAGCTCAAAATCTCACTCACTGACTTGTGGATTCCATAGCCACTAACCTTATGTCATTATTGTCTTCCTCTCTCTTTCTTTCCCTTATTCTTCCTTTCTTAAGCCTATATTTTTCTCCTCGTCAAGACCTACTGTAGTGCAGAATTTCAATCCCCTTGGTGGAGGTTGCTAGTTTATTTCAGTACCAAACGCCCCTTTATGCTTCATTATTTCAGCATTTTCTCAGCTTTATCACAAATAGCCATTCTCTTTTTGGGTCTTTCCTTCTTGTCAAATTCAATTTTTCAAGGTACAATCTTTCATTTCATTGTGTTACCCTCCAACATATTCTTGCATTGGATGAATTATAATTCTGCAGATTTGTATCTCAGAAACCAGGTTGAAAGAAAGTGTGAAGTCATCAAGCTCACAGAAGATGACATTTTATGCCTTGCAAAATTGATTCTTCCTGTTTTGAATCTTGCAATTTCAAAGACAAGAGAGCTATTCTCTGGAGAACCATCAATGACCTTGAAAGTAAATTTATTTTGGTGATTAAATAAATTTAGATTCATATATATATATATATATATATATATATATATATATATGTAGGTCCCTGTAGTTTTGACAAATTTTGAATTAAGTCTTTATAGTTTTTTTTCTTCCTCTTTTGGGGTCCTTATAGTTTGAATTTTTTTTAATTGGGTCCCTGCCATCATTCCTAGTTATAAATTCATAAATTTAGTGCTAAAATGACAAATGACTTGTTTATATGGCAATAAAAGAAACTGACGTGGCGCAAAAATTGTCACCTCATCAAATTTTTTATGCACTTTTTTTAACCAAAATTTGAGGAGATGACAATTTTTGTGTCACTTTGACACCATGTTAACTTCTTTTATTGACACATAGATAAGTCATTTGTTAGCACTAAATCGATAAAATTATAATCCAGGGGTGATAGCAGGACCCCATTAAAAAAAATTTAAATTATAAGGACCCCAAAAGAGGGAAAAAAAACTATAGGGATCTGATTCAAAATTTGTTTAAACTATAGGAACCTTAGAGCTACCTTTTATCACCCTTTTTCTTTATTGTTTTCAATTTTTTTTTCTAGTCTCCTTCTCTTATTGGTTATGATTGTCTTGGTCTAATAAAAAGATTCATACCAAACATATTTTCATTGTTTTCATTTTCTAAAAATAATTTTTAGCTTTGCAAACCAAACATATTTCCTAAAATTTAGAAATTGAAAAAGAAAATATTTCAAGAAATAAAAACTAAAAATGGAAATAAGGAAATATTTTTGAAAGTAAACATGCCCAAATGAGCTAGACTGGAAACAATTGGCTAAGACATGCTTTTCATTCTCTCTTTTTTTTTTCTTACTACAAAATTGGAGACCAAAAACAAATATACTAAATAAAAACAATTTACTAAAATGATCTTAAAAAGAAACTATTTCAGGTAGCACTTTAGTCCTTCAATTTATGATATGTCAGCCAATTTAGTCATCCGTCTAGGTCAGTTAGTAAAGTTGGATGAAAAAGTTCACATCACACATTAATTATTGATGTGGTCGCTATGTGTTGACATGACATATTAAAAAAAACCTTCTCTCTCTACAACTCTTCCTCTCTCTCATCTCTCTCTCTCTCTCTCTGCCCCATTGTCCTCAGCTTTCTCAGTTGATGAGATATTATTATATTATGATATTGTAATGAATGTGTGTGTGACAAAAGATATTGGAATCATGTATGCATTTTGAGTTTATATTGCTAGGTGTTCTGAAATAAAGTTATGTGCTTATAGACTCATGGAGTGCAAGTTGGGCAAGAAAGTGGTGAGAAGGAAATTGGTTCCATTGAGGTATTTCATCATTCCATCTCCCATATTTGACTTGTGTCCTGTAATTTATTGTGCATTGAAATCTGGGTAGTCCAAAGTATGCTATTTTTTTTCCTTAACTTGTTAATGAATCCATATGATAATAATTTGCTTCATTACTTTCCTTACTCTTTTCTTTTGTCCTGAAGCTCTCCTTTTGCTCAAATTCATATACTTTCACTGGGTAGGCCAAAAAATTTGAAGAAGCTAAGTTATTTGTGTCAAAATGACTGAAATAATGTCCAATAAATAAAAAATTATTGAAATAGGTTATTGTTCAAACTATATACGAAAATGGATCTCTTTTGAATATTTTAATCGAGCACTACCCAACAAAATGAGAAACACTACTTCAAATGTAGTGTTTTCATTAAAAAGCCGCTACATTGAAGTAGCGTTAATGAACGGCAACAAGGCAAACAAACCAACATTTTGCTTAGGAAGAAAACACTACTTTTCAAAGTAGCATTTTCTTCAAGAAAATGCTACTTTTGAAAAATTCTACTTTTGAAAAATTCTACTTCAAACTAGCGTTTTGCTAGCTACATTTTCAAAGTAGCATTTTCTAAAAGAAAACTCTAGTTTGAAATTCAAATCAGCGTTTTCTCAAAGAAAATGCTTCTTTCAAAAGTAGCGTCTTCCTAAGCATAACATTGATTTGAATAGGAATACGTTAATTTGAAAATAGCGGAAATGATTTTGTCCTGTTGCTATTTTCTATTTAATTGACTGTTCATTAATGCTACTTGGATGTAGTGAATTTTTAAGGAAAATGATACATTTGAAGTAGTGTTTCTCATTTTGTCCGGTAATGCTTGATTAAAATATTCAAATGAGACTTATTTTCACATATAGTTTGAATAGTAACCCATTTCAAGAATTTTTTTTTATTTGACATTATTTCAATCACTTTGCCTGATTTTGATTTAGGAAAGAAAATAGAAAACTGTTTCAAGTTCTTCTAAAAGTTGAAAATTGTATCTTTTCAAGAAGCTAATCCAAATGGGCCTCCTATTGTCCCAAAGAAGAACTTCAATTGTGTGAACTATGTATATGTTCAAAACAAATCTAGAAACTTAGTCTTGAAGTAATTTGTACCTTTTTGTTGCTTGCTCAACTGTTGTCCACTATGGACTATGGAGTTTGGCCAACATGGGACCAGGAGATGAAGGAAAAAGAGTTGAAGATGAAAGAAGAAGACTAAAACCCCATTTTTGTCCCTCACTATATTGGGCATTATCAATTTCACATTCAATCTCAAAAGCTCTGTCAAAGTTAGGCAAACATAAAAGAGGAGCACTAGTTAAAGTTTCCTTTAAAGTGATAAATGCCTTCTCTTGGTCATCGCCCCACTTAAAGCTCACATTTTTCTTAACTAGTTCATTTAGGGATGCGGCTATGGTGCTGAAATTCTTTACAAACCGCCTATAAAAGCTAGCTAAGTCATGGAAAGATCTTACCTCATTCGCATTCTTAGGTGTAGGCCAATCTCGGATTACCTTAACCTTCTCCTCATCCATGCTAATACCCTTAGGACTTACAACAAACCCAAGAAATATAACAGAATCGGAACAAAACGGACACTTCTTGAAATTAGCATACAATTTATGTTCTCTCAAAGCAATAAAGATAGCATGCAAGTGTGACACATGATCATCTAGGGTTTTGCTATAAATTAGGATATCAAAATAAACCACCACAAATTTCCCAATAAAGACACGTAAAACATGGTTCATTAATCTCATGAAAGTGCTAGGTGTATTAGTTAAACTGAAAGGCATAACTAACCACTCATACAGACCATATTTTGTTTTAAAGGCAGTTTTCCACTCATTTCCTTCTTTCATGCGAATTTGGTAGTATCAATTCTTTAAATCTATCTTAGAAAAGACACTAGAATCATACAACTCATCAAGCATGTCATCTAATCTAGGGATAAGATGTCTATACTTAACCGTGATTTGGTTGATGGCTCGGCAATCCACACACATGCGCCATGTCCCGTCTTTCTTTGGCACCAAGATAACTGGAACTGAACATAGGCTTAGACTTTCCTTCATGAATCCCTTTTGTACTAGCTCATCCACTTGCCTTTGAATTTCCTTTGTCTCGTCAGGAATAGCTCGGTAGGCTGGTTTATTAGGGATATTCGATCCAAGAACAAAATCAATTTGTTGCTCTATGACCCTCAAGGAAGGCAAACCATGTGGTATCTCTTTAGGAAAAATGTTAGCAAATTCTTGCATCAAAGAAACAACCATACTAGGCAAAGAAGGGTTGACAGAGTTAGTAAAATAAACATCCTTGTACATAAGTACAAGAAGGTTCGGCCTAGATAACAGAACACTCTTTACCTCACTCTTGTGTGCAAAAGCACTCACTTTTTGTCTTCTCTCACTCTTTTTGTCCTTACTTTTTTCTTTTTCTCTTTCGGCCTCTTTTGCTTTGGCTGCTTTTTCTTCTCTCTTTACATTTTTTTGTAATCTTTGCTTGATTCGCATATGCAAGAGTAGGTTTTAAAGGTTTCAACAAAGTGGCATTGTCATTCTTGTAGACGGTGTAAGTGTTGTTGTATCCGTCATACTTCACTTGCCTATCAAATTGTCATGGTCGCCCTAACAAAATGTGACAAGCATGCATAGGCACCACATCACACAATACTTCATCTTTAAAAGTGCTAAAGGCAAATGCAATCCTAACTTGCTTGGTTACCCATAGGTCTCCTTTATCATTCAACCACCTTAGCCTATAAGGCAAGAGGTGTGAAAGAGTAGGTAAATTCAACTTCTCTACTGCCAAGGTACTAGCAACATTAGTATAAGATCCACTATTAATAATAACGCTACATACCTTGTCTTCCACCAAGCATCGATTTTGAAATATATGCTTGCGGTGTTCTTCGACGTCATCTTCCCTCGGTTGCATGTTGAGCACACGCCTGGACACCATCAAATACTGATCTAGCAGGAAGTCATTAATTCCCTCCATGTCACTAGCATCGTCTAAGGGTGGCATGTTTTCACAACCAGGTGTAATAGTATATTCCTCCTCATTATCATACTCACCAGTAGCAAGCATAACAACTTTCCTTCTATTGGGACATTCAGAAGATATATGTCCATGCCCTTGACACCTGTAGCATTTGATGTCATGTGACTTAGAAGAAGGGTTATATTCTATTTTACCTTAGAAAATAGGAGTAGAACCCGTAGGCCTGGCTCTTGTGTCTTCTCTCGGCTTTGGAGCTGTGTGAGGATTATCCTTCCAATTTGGTTTCTAGTTTGAAGTTCTGGAAGGCATACCAAATCTAGAAGCTGTTCTAACCTTCAACTGTCACTCTACATGCTCAGCTTTATGCACCAAGTCCTCAATCTCTACATAGTGACTCATCTCCACCACTTCAGCAATCTCTCACATCAAGCCACTAATAAACCGTGTCATGGTTACCTCACGGTTCTCATCAATACTAGCTCTCATCATGGCTATCTCCATCTCACTGTTGTACTTAGCCACACTCATAGATCCCTGTTTCAAATCTTGCAGTCTCTTGAAACAATCTCTATAATAATGTCTAGGTACAAACCGTTTCTGCATCACGGCTCTCATATCAGCCCATGACTAAATAGGTCTCTCACCATCTCTACGCCTGTTAATCACTAGCTGATCCCACCAAATACTAGCATAATCAGTGAATTCAACTACTGCCAGCTTCACTTTCTTTTCTTCAGAGTATTCATGGCACTCAAAAACATGTTCCACCTTCCTCTCCTAATCTAGGTAAAGTTCAGGATCACTTTTACCTTGAAATGTAGGAATTCTCATTTTTATACTCCCCAGGTTATTATCACGACGAGGGGCTGCCCTCCTCTTTCTTCTAGTCTCGGTTTCAACCTCAGAATAGTCTTCTTCCTCTTCCTCAGAATACCGAAAAGGTCTAGTTGTTTTAGTTTTTGTTTTAGGTGAAACTAGGTGTTATAACCTCTCTAATCTGTCCTCAGTGCCCATTCTCAATGCTGCAATTTGGTCTTGAATTGCGTTCATATATGCATCCATATGACTTTTGGTGAATGGTTCTTCCTGATCCAAGTTGCACACACTCACCTCACGAGTTTCACTCGTGTTTATACTCAATTAGCTTTTTCCCGATAATGCTCTCACCACTCTTGCCTTTTTCCACTCAAATTCCCTTAGAAGCCCTTGAACAAGAACCTGCCAAGAACTTATCAAGGAGAAAATGTGATAAAACAAAAAAATGACAAGAAAGCCACACAAGACTCCAAGAAAAAGATCAGGACTCGAATAAAACAATAAACAATGGTTTCTGTTGGAAGAAGAAAAGAATGGACGACTCAAGAAAGTTTGATTCAAGAGTCTTTTAGGTTAAACAAAAGTCCAAAAATCCTTTTTGATTTCAGCCTTAGCACAAATTCCTTTTTTTTTTTTTTTTTTTTTTGGATCTTATGTTGACCAGAAAAGTCAACAATGTCCGTTTTGAACAAAAGAGGACACTTTTTCAAGTGGAAACGACCTTCTGAGCAAAACGCATTATAATGCGCATCGTGTGATTTTAGCCAAATTCCACCGTTTCAGGGGTCAAAACCATTTTTTTCTCGTTTCTAAGGTTATTTTTTCGCCTTTTTTTTTTTTGAATTTGAAAAGTACTAGGACTCTACTAAACAAATAGGACTTGGACTCTACAAACCCTAATTGCCGCTCAAGGAATTATACATATCTAGGCATGACTCTTAAACACAAAACAAGAAACAAAAGGAAAACAACCAAACAATGATGAAAGGGAAAAACAGTAGGGAAATACTTGACCAGAAAATTAAATGACACAAACGAAGAATGAAACTAATATAAAAATAAAAACAAAATTGACTCAATAGCAAAGGGGGTAGAAGATGATTGACTCAAACAAATAAGATAGATAAAATAAAAATAGAATAGGGGGTTTTAGGAATACTGATTGAAACTCCAAGGAGCCAAAGCTCTGATACCAACTGATGTGTTCTTGTCGCCCGAAGGATCGAAACGGAATGCCTGGATACCAAACTATGGGATGACCTTGGTTATCTTAATAGGGTGAACCCTTAACAAAGAAAGATCCTTAATAAGTTCAAGTTCGGTTGCCCAAGAACAACAGGGAAGCTCTCAATCCAGAGAAACTCAATAATTCAGAAACTGAATACTATTAATCTCAAAATTGTTTTGCAAAGGCATACACGAATTCCTTATATAGAAAATTTGGCTAGGAGGCTACAAGCTATGATGGATCCTCTAAGAATGTTAATAAAACCTTAATACCCATATTGGCCCATAGACATAAGGCACAAAATATTGAAAANACAAATTGATGTGTTCTTGTCGCCCGAAGGACCGAAACGGAATGCCTGGATACCAAACTGTGGAATGACCTTGGTTATCTCAATAGGGTGAACCCTTAACAAAGAAGGATCCTTAATAAGTTCAAGTTCGGTTGCCCAAGAACAACAGGGAAGCTCTCAATCCAGAGAAACTCAATAATTCAGAAACTGAATACTATTAATCTCAAAATTATTTTGCAAAGGCATACACGAATTCCTTATATAGAAAATTTGGCTAGGAGGCTACAAGTTATGATGGATCCTCTAAGAATGTTAATAAAACCTTAATACCCATTTTGGCCCATAGACATAAGGCATAAAATATTGAAAACAAATTTAAAACTAATTAAACGTTTTGGCCCATAAACATAAAGGCCCAAAAATAAAACTAATTAAAACTAATTAAATTAAACATAATTTTTGGCCTGCTCCAAACTTGGGCTCCAAGCTAGCTCATGTGCACCTTCTACAAGAGACAGATAAATGATCAATCTCAACTCTGAACTTGGCCCAGTTGCTTTTTCCTTGGTCTGCACCTCTTGGACTAGGCTCAACAGCGCCTCTCTCACTCGGTTAGCTCTGTTTCTAGTCATCGGGCCTCTACCTCCAAGCAAGGGATCATGAACACTCCTAGGATTAGGACATGTAGCAAGCTAATTCACATTAAAAGCTGAATCAAGAAGATAAATGATTGAATATAGGAACACTCTGACAAGAGCACAACAAAAAATTTCCAACCTCTAAAGGAAGTTAATTTATCAAATACCCAACTTACAAACATGAGCAGCTAGGTATATTTTACTCATACATATGCAACTGTTAAGCTAATTATACTACCAAAGGCCTCACTAAGAATTACAGAGCTTAGAGAGAAAAACACATTGAGTCAAAGTGAAAATTAAGGTTAATCTTAAGCAAACAAACAAAAAAAATTCAAATGAAGTTGAAAGAATAACTACTATATATGAATTAAGTTCAAATAGCTAATGCCCCCATCATTTTTCAGACCTATGCTAAAGAGTAAACACCCAACCAAGGTATGGTTAAACAAATGTCATTTTCAAGGGGGCTCCATTGAGTTGTTTAATATCTTTTGGGTTGTTCAGCTGGATCAGTCACCTAAGATCCTTTCACAATGAAAAGATTAGCTGATAAGCGGATTCTATACCGTTTATCTCATAATGTTCGTGCTTGATTCTTGTCTATTATTGAGTATGTTTAGGTTAGGTTTTCATGATTTAAGTCTCTTTTTGTAGGTGTATGTTTTGGGACCCTTGGAAGCCATTTTGGAGAAATTCGGTGCAAGAAAGAAGGAAAATCATGCAAGTTGGAAGTGAAGGCAGGAATTGGGCACCGCAGCCCCCACTCAGGGCGCTGCAGCGCCCCAATGCGTAACTAATCAGATTTTAGCAAGGAGGGCACCACAGCGCCTTACACCAGGCGCCGCAGCTCCCTATGTTCTGGAAGCTGCAAACTGAGAACAGAAGGAAGGGCACCGCAGCGCCGCAGCACGAGAAAAGGAGGGCGCCACAGTGCCTTAGCTTCATCAAACAGAGACTGAAATCCAGAAAGAAGGGCGCCGCAGCGCCCATCAAGCAAACTTCAGGGCGCTGCAGCGCCCAAACCCAAGGCTGCAACCCCCCGGCGGTCAACTCGTGATTTGACCTTTTAGCTTCCTAATTTCACTAGGAATCCTATTTTAATTTAATTCCTTTTTCTCCTAAACTTCCTAGGACCTATAAATAGGACTCTTTAAGTCTAAATTAGGGTTCCACACCTTTTAGAGAAGAGGCAAGAAGAGAAGAGGATTCAAGCTTGAAGATCAGAGTACTTCCTAGGACCTATAAATATGACTCTTAAAGTCTAAATTAGGGTTTCCACACTTTGGAGAGAAGAGGCAAGAATAGAAGAGGATTCAAGCTTGAAGATCAGAGTTTTTCGGCATCAAATCGGCATCACCAATAGTTTAATTCTTCCTATTTTCTGTTTCTGATGTGTAATCTGGTTGTGAGTTTATTTTCTACCTTGAGTATGAACTAAATCCACCATCTAGGGTGGAGATGTAGCCTAGCTTAAGATGGATTGTAATTTCTAATAAATTAATCAAAGGACCTTCTTCTTAAATTGACTTATTGATCTCTATACTTAATGCTTCTGTTTGACTGGCCATCAATTTAGATGAGTTGGTAATTGCAATAATACTGGAAGGTTAGTTGTAATTGAAGACCATAGGGGTTAAGAACGTAAATTACATAAGGGATAGGAATATACTGTTATGGTTTATGTAGCCATTAAAAAGAACCATAGAACGAATTGAATTCTGAGATTATTCGTAATTCACATAGGAATATAGTGGATTCATAGTTGGGAATATATTTGTTTGACCTTGGGAAAGGCTAATAAATAACTTAGGGTTCTTGGCTAGCAATTAGAGAGATTGTTGTTGATTAATGAATTAGGAATAAAGATCCAGACTAGCTACGGTGAAATCGACATCCTAAATACTTTCTCATTATATTCTTTCTCATTTTTACAGCAATTATTCTCTGTTTACTGTTTTGCATTTAAATATCATCATAATTCACCTATCAATTGTCTAGATAAAATTAGAATATGCATAATTTTGGTACTTAGTAGCCACAGTCTCCGTGGGACGATACTTTATCTCACTTTTTTATTACTTGATTACGGCACGTGCACTTGCGTTCACATTTTTCGTAACAGCTCCATAAAAAAAATTTCTATTATTAAAGAGTAGAAATGTCTGTAGAGACTAAATGGACCATGTATACACACACTAACGTTAAATTCAGGAGTCTAGGCTTCATAAACTTTGTCGTAATCTTTCTATTTTCTTTGGGCTAACTTTGACAATAGATGCCGTGTGAGAACCATTTTTTTGTTTGACAATAAATGGGCCATCTACGTTTTTGTCTT
Organism: Cercis canadensis; assembly: GCA_003255065.1. NCBI lineage: Eukaryota > Viridiplantae > Streptophyta > Magnoliopsida > Fabales > Fabaceae > Cercis > Cercis canadensis. Next base: position 11,927 of record QAOA01005310.1, read on the forward strand.
GATAGATATATCCATCTTCAAGTTATAATGTCTGAGCCACATAGACTTTCTAATATGACTTTGGCATTATACATTATTGAGGGACATTTTTATCCTACACCTTCAAAGAAGTCACATCTCTATGCTTTTTTTTTTTTTTCTTTGCGTTATTTTAGTTTTAAACCTTATTTAAATCTTTGAGCTTACTTTGACAATAGATGCTACGTGGGAACCATTCTTGTACTATTTGGGCCAAATAGACTTTAATCATATTTTCTTGATAGAAATTTTTCTTAGTGCATGAGAAGTTCGGGGCAAGCAAATCTAATCCCTTTTGATTCTGAAATCGAGAAGACTTGTAGACGAAATCGAAGGGAAAGGAGAACCGTGTCACAACCAACTCAGAGTACTATGGAGAATACCGGAGAAAATCCACCACCACCGGAGGTTGTCCGCAAACCATTGAAGCACTATGGAGTTCCAGCGGGACCTGTCCAAATCTCAGGCATCTCTAGGCCAACCATTGCGGCAAATTCCTTTGAAATCAAGCCCAGTGTCATCCAAATGGTGCAAGCCAATCAGTTTGGTGGCTTTGCAACCGAAGATGCAAATGTGCACTTGGCGGGATTTTTGGAGATCTGCGACACATTCAAGTTCAATGGCGTTACTGATGACGCCCTCAGATTACGTCTGTTTCCTTTCTCACTGAAGGACGAGGCACGGAGTTGGCTATACTCCCTTCCAGCAGGATCCATTTGCACTTGGGATCAAATGACAACTCAATTCTTGACTCGTTTCTTTCCTCCAGCAAGAACTGCCAGAATGAGAAACGACATCAACACTTTCGCTCAACATGAGATAGAAGTTTTGCATGAGGCATGGGAGCGGTTCAATTTCATTTTTGTTCCACCCCTAAAAAAGCATCTTAAACTTTTCTTTTTCCCCCTTAAAGCATGATAAACTTATATCCACCGGTTTCTACCCTCATAATGTAATTTTGCTGTAATTTGACATTCCTCCATTTCCTAAAATGGCCATCGAGCTTGGAATTATCGGTACAGCGGCTGCAGTCCTAGCTTCAGGTGCAGGTGCACTTAATAACAGTGTCCAAGTGGTCCAGGCGTTCAAGGCGATCAAGGAAAGACATGAAGAAAATAAACCTCGGCAAGTACACGAAATCGTGGAATCACTGGATGCTGATCTTAGGGTGATCTGTGGCTTCTTCAAGGATTTGCAATGGAAGCCTGAGAAGAATAACGTAACAAAGGAGATAGAAATGCAAATCAGAAACGCTGTTCGTGATGGTGAAGATGTCATAAGTAGGTACAGACTTTATTTAACTAGACAACAAAGGAGAAACTGGCAGGAGAAGCAGTGGTACATCCAAGAGCACACCCGTAAGCTTAAAGAAATAGCAGATCATGCTCAAAAAGTTGAGAAGAGAATTTCAAAGGCTTTAGCAAATAGAAAGACATTTGACCCTGTGAGCCAAGCCGACAATGTAAACCTTCTGGAAATTTTCCAAAGACTGAGCAATAATGTTGAGGAAACAAATGTTGCAGGCCTTGTGAAAGAAGCAGAAGCAGAGCAAGCGTTGCAAAAACTGAGAAGGGATGTTGACGAAAATGTTATAGGCTTTACACAAGAGTGCAAAGATTTGGTGAATCGGCTCATCAGAGGGGACTTGGAGCACTGTGTAATATCCATAACAGGCATGGGCGGCTCAGGCAAGACAGCAATGGCCAAAAAACTCTACAACGATGAGCAGATAATTTCTCACTTTAATTGCCGTGCCTGGGTAAATCTGGAGAAGAGAAATACTGACTTGGTGCGTCAAATTGTATGGGGAGTGATGGTCGATCCTTTCCTTGAAAATCTGAAGTGTATGGGTAGATCGAGCAACAGCAGTTTAGACAGAGCTAAAGGAGTAAGTAAGTATTTCTATAACTGGAGTAATCAAATTATAAGAATGCCATCATATAGAATCTCCTCTATATTGGAGGACTACTGGAGAGAGAGATGGAGGCTTAGCTGGAATGGGATGGAAGTTTTCCAAGAAGAGAACCAGCGGAAAATAAAGGATAGAATATCTGAGTATCTGCAAAACATGGATGACGAAAGTCTGAAGGGAATATTGTCAAAATATTTGAACGGAAAGAAGTATCTTATAGTTTTTGATGATATATGGGATACTGAAACATGGAACATGGTGAAAGATGCTTTGCCGGCTGATAAATCAGAAGGATGCAGAATACTGATCACTACCCGCATAAATCGGGTTGCTCGGCATGCAAATTCATCTCCTCATTGTATCAGAAAACTTGATGCAACGGAAAGTCTGGTACTTTTCTGTAAGCAGTTATTCCGAATAGAGAAATTTGAAGGAGAAGGACAAGAAACTAATTGGGAACTTGTTTGTAAGAATTTGTTCCAAAATAATCAATGTTGTCAAGTAGAAAAACTCGCAAAGGATCTTGCAGAGGCTTGTCAAGGATTACCTCTTTCTATTGTGCAACTGGCAGATCTTCTAGCAGGTACCGACAAAAGGCATGCTATATGGTCCAGGATTTCTGATGTGAATTCATACCTTGCTAAAAGGAAGCCACGGTGCAGAGACGTACTAGCGCTGAGTTACCACCACTTGCCTCCGCATTTGAAACCGTGCCTTCTCTATTTTGGGGTATTCCCAAAAAACTATGAGATTCCCGTGAGGCAATTGATCCAATTTTGGATAGCTGAGGAATTCATAGAGGAAGATTCCAACAAGAACATGGAGGACATTGCGGAAGATTATTTAGAGCAGTTAATTGATGAAAGCTTGATCCAACCCTCGACTTGGAGACTAGACGGAGGTGTGAAAACATGTGTTATGCATGGTCTTATGCGACAGTTGTGCATGTCTGAGATTGAAGACATATTTCTTGAGGTTCATAAAGATGCCAAATTGT